>CABPRJ010000001.1:3422719-3455216 GCA_902439185.1 Cinara cedri
TTTTAAAAAAAAAAAAAAAAAAAAAATTGTTCGTCACGGACCCGAAACGATAAAATATTATGAAACTCCAACGACCGCGGCAGCGTTACGTTTTAAGTGATTAAAAATTATCTTTTCATTCGGTTTTCAACTTTTGCTGGCTCGTGAATATTTCAGTCACCGAGTTATTTATTGTCGGCGTATACGTATGTATACGTATAGGTATTTTTTACGGTCATGTAAATATTATGTACAATATTTATTTCGCCATCAGGTGAAATATTAATCACACGTTTTTTTTTAACGTGAATTTATTAAAAAAAAAGTTGAAACAATTTTTCATCATGATTATATTCCATTCGCAACAGTCAAAATCCTTAATATTGTCCGGAGTCAACTACCTTTTTATCAAGATTAAAAAAAAAAAAAAAAAATATTTAATTAATTTTTTCCGTCGACCGTCAATTTTACGATAGACATTCACTACGATAATAATAATACGCAAATGTGCGAAACAGACTTTTAGACCTTCAACATGTTTGATTTTTTTGTTTTTAAAATAATATTTTTTTCGATAAATCGTCTGACCCATATATATTTACACATAAAAAAATATATATATAATATATAATATTTTTATTTTACTCAGACAGATAGTGATTATTTTTTTTTTTTTCATTTAACTGCAGTACCACTCATACGTATTGGACTAATGCGGATTTATAACAGGCTAGTGTATATATTTGATATAATATATATATATATATATATAGATTCTAAAATAATGCTTCATTAATGGATAAAATAAGTTATTTTGAGGGACGGTTTTTCCCTCTCCCCTTTCCCCTAAAGATATTATGTCCGTGCAGTGCATATTTTATATTTTTATCGAATGAAAACGGTTTTGTATAAATATGAATTCTTTTAAAATTTAAATAATAATAAATATCTAGCTGAACATATAAATAATATGAGTAACCGGCAATTTTTTATCTTTAGATGGAAATAGAGTTATTTTTTTTCGTCAACTATATCATATATGTATATTTAATGTCGTGTGAAGATATATTTTAAAATGTCTAGGTTGAGATAAGATATATTTGCTGGAATAATTATCTATTGGAGGATACAAGATACGAAATAGTTTAATTGTTTTGTTAAAGATAAATAATTAACAACATTGTATGTATCTAGAAAAAAAAAAGAAGATAATTTTGTTCAAAATCTATCACAAAACTAAGCGTACCAGATTTGGTACACATTATTTAGATTTTAAAAAGGTCATTTGTTTGACGTACCTAATTTAATACTGATAATAATAATAATAATAAATTCATCTGGCTATGTTATTATTTTAATTATTATTTACTTATAATAATTAATAAACGTATAAATTACAATTTAAAAAGATTTCAGTATAATATTAATTAAATATGTGTCGGTCTAAATATTGATGATTATCGGAAATAGAATATACACATTGATAAGTTAACATTTAAGGCAAATTTGTTTACACATTAAAGAATCTAAACAAATGTTTTGAATAATAAACACAAACGTTTGGTTTACTACGCTCTAGAACAATCTTTAAATATATAATATGGAATTGTCTTTCGGGGCTCTGCTTATGAATCTCATGACAATAAACTGGAGAACATATTAAACTCTTGAATTGAATACCTATTCAACAAGACATTGCGATACAAATGCTCTATATAGTGAATTAAACATATTTTAAATTTCTTCGTTTTATTTATTATATGTTTGTACCTTATTATTCGAGCATAAATACATAATATTATACTACCAAATCATTCTCATTGTATCCGTTTAAGCACAATATGAACATAGTTATTCCTAATTTAAGAACTTGTCTTGCACAATCGGGACCTGATTATGTATTTATAAGTTTCTATGTTAAGTTTAAAATAAACCCTCAAAACTTTTACCATCCTAACCATATTAAAAATATTGTTACCACTATTATTCATAATATTATTATGTAGGTTATAACATTTAAGGGCATTAAACATTTTTTGCCATTTCTTATTACTGATAATTACTCTATTATATTCCATGTTCTGTTTTCTCCTTATTTTGTTATCTGTATTTCATAATAATTCACTTAATCGATATTATTTTATCGTACTTCTTATTTTTAATTCATAACAATGTTATTATTTGTTGATTGATTATTGTTAAATTTCTACTCAAATTTGTATAATTTTTTATTATTGTTGAATGAATACTGTACTATATGAACCCTCACTTCCGCACAACCAGCGGCTTGGAACAAACCAACTGTTATTTTAATTATCACTACCTATTGTAAAATAAATAAATATTATTATTATAATAAATACATAAAATACTATTTAAAAATATGTATGTAGATGATTTAATTATTTAACCCAGATAACGGCTTAAACGATTTATTTCGCATGTATGTGGATAAGATTAAAGATGATAATATATCTATACTAGTGCTAAAAATGCATCTAATGTGGTATACATATTATAAAGCTGTTGTGAAATTAATATAACTCAATATAATTTATTAATTTATGAACCTTGTATATTACTAAAATATTTTATTACTAATTTCTAAGCGATATATTAATTAAAATTAAAAAAATATCTATCCGGAATCAAACAGATGATTCAATTGTATTACTTTTATTTGAATATAAAATAAAAGACATAAATATATTTAACAGACAAAAACTAAAAACTATGTTATAATAATAAATTTTGTTTTAGGACTACAGAATGGCTAAAAATGAACGGAATAGAAATCTGGATAACTCTTGTAATTTTTTTAGTGAAAAAAAACCAAAAATCATATAGAAATTTAGTAAATCATGTTCAAATATTATAATACCGAATTAGACTCATTGGATTATTGGAATACTGCAGGTCAGGTTATCTGATGCGAATAAAATTAATTTTAATCATGAGGAATAGCGATTTGAACGTTTCGACTCAGCCGAAACATTGAAATTGAATATTGTGACTGCGGAAACATTATTTCAGTCCGTACAATTTAATCTAAAAAGTCCTCCTTTGTGTAACACGGATAACAAAGCAGGGGTAAAACGAACGAACCTCGAAATGTATAAAAAAAAAAAAAAGCATGCGCATTAACCGGACAAAACGTGAAAATAATAATAGTGACTACATTTTTTTTTAAATTTATCAATTATTAATTAAATACAAATAACTTCGCGATATTTGCGGGTTCTTATATTATATTACATTTGCGGGTTCAGGTGAAAAAAAAACTTTTAAATTCGTTAGCTACAAATACGGTACTAATGATGTTTAAGAAAAATTCTATAACACTAGATTATTATATTATTACAACAACGGCAAATATTTTTCGACAAAGTCATATTTGACATTTCGATGAACGGAAATATTGTTTGCGAAATTTCATTACAACACTTGTTCACATGACACAGTATTATAATATTTTTATATATTTTTTTTCAACCTTGCTGTTTGAAAAATTGAAATAATAATTAAATTTTTGATTTCGGCCGAACTGTGACGGTTGTAAGCTCGCGATTATTAAAATATTGCAAATTCATCGTGCACGACAGATTGACTGTGACGTATAATTGAAAAAAACCGATCTGTAAAAATAGTGTCTAAGAAGTTATGTATACATCAAATAGATGCCCAAATATTTTTTTTTGATATTATATCGACAAGTTTAAAAAAAAAAAAATCTATTTAACTAAAATATATATTTATTTATTTAATGATTAAACACCCCAAAGGGGTGTAGAGTATAGCTACAATTACACAAAAGATTATATAATGGAAATCTAAATATCGAATATTTGTTTATACCAAAAAAAGAAAAAATAGAAAACATGGAAACAAATATATAATATACAACGAATGCACGTAGGTTAACTAGTACTGAATATTATATGCCTTAGTTTAAGTTGTGGGTTGAGAAAAAAAATCAAAGTTAGTTACATTGTTACAAGCTATCTTAACTATCTTTAATTATATTTGTAGAGCATTATGGTACTAAAAAAGGGCGATTATTACTTAAATTGAATGTTGGAATTTATCCTTGAACCACTGAATTATTATTTACAAAATATTATTATTAATATTTGATAAAAACTCGTAGATAAACAATAATAGTAATTAGGGCATGAGTATAACAGTTACATATAGCGGGTAGCGTTCCCGAATAGAGAAGAGAGTTGGAAATGTATAACCTGCAGACTGCAATACTAAAATCATATTATTTCTTTTATCCTACTCGGCAAAAAATTAGCGCGGATAATCGTTATGGAGAATAATTACATTTTAGTTGAACAAGACGAAGAACTTACGAATCATTCTAGCCTACCCATTATAAACACTCAACATTTGGTTTTGTCATCATTTATACAATCAGCCATAAGATTTTTGATTCGTTGTGTGTAGGTATTTGTAGTTACCCTCTTTATCGTTGCTGATTGTATCATATTGTTTATCATAATATTTATGTTTTGTATGAAAACTACGAAATCGTCATCATTTTTTTCCTTCTTCCTAACTAAACAAATAAATGTAGTTCATTCCGCGAAGAGCTGCAGTGTATTAATTTTTGCAATTTGACTTTCTAGAATTTCGTCCTTTTTACGTTGTATAAATACGAGCATCAATAAATTCATACACCTAATATTAAACTTTCGACGAAAAAAATACGTCTACCGAAATAATTTTTCTACGAAATTTCGTCTCTGGCAAGATATTTCGGTGAAAAAAATATCATTTTCTGTTTGAAAAGATTCACATCAACAGTCAAATTATACTGAGTGATCAATCTATCGTAAGACACTTATTATTTCGAAAAGTATTAACTTTTTCAGAATTTGTTTTATAGAAGAATCAGACTGTATTTTATAAGGCTACTGTATTTACGGTCTTATTTTTGTATCTCTTCCGCGAATAGAGTAATCATTTTCTTTTGTTTTAAATTTTCCAGTGTTTTTTCAGAACTCAATAATAATCATATAAAAAAACTGATACTGGGGACGGGTGTGCCACTTTTGTAGGTCAGAAGTTGGGAGGGTAGGATGCGTGAAGCTTTTTAATTTATATCTGTAAGCAACGATAAAACATTGCTAACGAAAAAGGATTTGAACTTCAGGTTAGACATGAATTATATAAGGCCGTAATATTTAAAAT
This sequence comes from Cinara cedri, assembly GCA_902439185.1. Classification (NCBI taxonomy): domain Eukaryota; kingdom Metazoa; phylum Arthropoda; class Insecta; order Hemiptera; family Aphididae; genus Cinara; species Cinara cedri. The sequence continues at coordinate 3,427,895 of CABPRJ010000001.1, forward strand.
TTTTTTCAAAATTTGATATTAAAACTCTTATAAAAAAAAAAAAAATAACACAATATGGATTGTTTTTTTTTTTCAAAACTAATTACGGTTTATAACGTACCTCATGTTAAATTTTTCTGATTAGTGTTACAATTTTATCCACAGCGCGAATATCTACCAAATAAAAATTACTTGAAACTAAAATTCAAATATCTATAAATAACTTAAAACTTGCTTACATTTTCCGACAATTTTATTACAACTAAAAAAAGAAAATATAAGTTTTCTGTCAATATTTCAAGTCTCTACGAATATTTTAAATTGAATTACAACAAATAAAAAAATTGAAAATAAAAAAAAAAGCTTTATTTTTGTAAACTTTCCTTTCTTACCACTTTTTTTTTGGTTTTGCTGAAATATTAAAATAACTTCGAGAAATATTCAAAAAACAATTTTCTTTCTCACCAACCAGATTAAAAATGTCTCCTGTCGCCTTTCTATTGAGGTAATATTTTTGGAAAGAAACTTAAAGCGTACAAATTTTAAACAATGCAAGTTTTTTTTTTTTGAGGCATATATTTTATCTAAATCATTACTAAAAAGATAATTTCCCTATATGGACGATTATTTAAATTAAGATTTATCGTTGTTCCGATAGCCTATCGCACGATCAATTGCATATTTTCCGGAAATTTAGTTTATATTGACATCGGTATCCATTTATTTTAACGATTTTATATTAGTATATTATGCATTTATACTATATTATAATTATATCCGTTTAATTCGACCGGATATTGTATTTTTACAGAGCTCGTTATTTACATTTACTAGGTATGGACAATTCGTATATTTTTTTCCCCTGTACTGCAGTATGTTAATTTATAATCAGTTTTTTTTTTTTTTAATTATTATCCCTGGAATAATTACGTAATCACTAAATGCAAATATTTTTATAGCGGTACCTACTATATACCGTGTACCAGCTGCAGACGGTAAATCGTTTTCATACTTCTGTGACCACAGTGAAGGTTATTATTCGTCAAAAAGCATAAAACGATCATTCATCTTATAGTTGAATTCCGTGCGTAACATTTACGCGGTTTTATAATGAAAAGGCACCACAAGTTTTACTATAACGGTAACGCCACAGGCTCAGAAAGAAAATAGTATTCTCATCAAAATACGTGTTTAATGTTTTTATATGTCTAACTCTACCTATAAAATGTTTATGGTTTTTGTCGAATTTTCCCAGAAAATAGAAACTATTGCGCTGAATCTGTTATATTTATATATATATATATATTTTCATTTATCCTTTATCCTTTAGTACACTACTAGAAATTCTTTCTGGACTAAATTACCTGAGAATTGGAGTTTTTTTTTCATACAGATGAATTGAAATGATACATGTTGGGTTTTATTTCAATAAAAACCAGCACGTTGTGGTCAAAATAGTGCTTTTTTTGTAGTTCTGAACACTCCATATTTGGGTTGCCTTTTGGGGATTTAAACTTTCCTCCCTCTAACCAGCAATTTTTCGCTAAAATGTATAGTGTTGTATTATAGCGTTTGGTTATTTATTGTTTTACAAAAAATATTTCTATACTGTTGCTGTTGCTGTGTTTTAAGAAAATATCAACTAATATCGTGACTCAAGAACGCTGCACAAATATAGAGGTGGTTAAAAAAAAACAGCCTGAATAAAGGTAATTTCATCCTAAATCTCCTTATGTTTCTGTTTATTTTATTTATTAACCCGAATTCCCAGAATGGAAAAGTCCGAGAAAATTCATTACTCGGTCGAAAAATAAATCGAGATTAAACTCCAGTTTTTCGACTTGTTTTTTTTTCTGTGCGCTGAATTTTTTCTCTTTTCAATGAAGCGTGCAAAACTAATAACGTATGAACTACTTCACCTCGTCGACTGCAACGCCGCCGCACTACGTTCTTTAGTTTTAATATAGTTTATTCAATGACTTTTGTGTTTATTTTTATTTTGTGTCGTATACGTTTTAGTATACTTTCGTTTTGTTTTTGAGTAGCCACAATACTTTCTCTTTTATTCTGAGTCCGATCTGTAACCTATTAATTTATGGTCATTGAGGACAAAGTCTAAATAATTTAGTAGTTCAGTTGATTCTGGAGTACCAAACTGAAACCGGTTAGTTCATGGTCTTTTGGTTACTCCAGTTTATGTTTGAGCGATATCCTTGTTAAAAGAATATACGACAAAATGTGCATTATACCTATAGTACAGAGCCATCCATTTATCATCAATCAGCAATTTTATCGGGGGACAGTTCGGACATCGCGATACAGCAAAAGATGACCGGATTCCCCAGACAAAGTTATAGTATTGGAATCTTAGAGGTTATATTTTATTGTTTTTTTTCCCTAATATGATATTACGGAGGAAATTATCTTGTCAGAATTTATACATCTTGGCCATTTACTTTTGTTTTACATTAACTTTAGGAGTTATGAAGACAAAAAGTTGGAATCAGCCAGAGATCTGACATTGTGAAGAAAAAGGTGGAAGATGAGATTCCAACACTACAATACAGTTGTAAACCAGTAAAGGATGAGTTTCCTTACTAACCACTGAAGACTTATCGGAATGTCAGGATTTTTCCAGCGGGTTATTGTCCGTAATTTATCAAGCAATGTGGCCTCAAGACCTTATTTTATGTTTGAAATTTTGTTGGGCCTTTGAGCTCAACTTTTGATTACAGAAAATCCGCAACTTTGTTAATGTATCATTGTAATCCGTCATTATTTTGTTATGAAACAATAATTTCGAGTTAAAATATTGCTCATCTTGGAAATTAAAAATTACGGTTATAGAACAAGGCTAAAATGTTGAAAACATTATTTTTAATACCGTTATAACCGGTTCTACATTATATTCGCCTGAACTTCGAACGAAATCGAATTTTCCCGAAATTCCGGTTGATGTATTAGGTCAGGGAATCACTGTGGTAAAAAAATCCCTGAGTAATGTACTCACCTGCTATGTAACAATGCAGGATGTGTTCGGATGTTTAGAAATTGTTTGTTGAAAATTGTTCAACCGACGTAGTGTCGGCTAGTAGACGAATGGTAAATATATTATTATGTGCATAAAAAAAAAAATCCGATCGACGACGACGGAAATATTGTAAAACGCGTATTTTTATAACAACTTCGGGCCGTCGGATCGGGAAATTATTAATATTAAACAAACGTTTGCCGGTTAAGCCCCAACTGATTTTCCGATGCGCGTTATAAATAATGCACGGTGAGCGGGAGAAAAGCGTAGCGGAAAAATCTCGGGAGGAACGACGCGACTAGAGCGAAGAGAGAATACGCACTATCAGTCGCGACGATGGGATTATCGGTTAAATCGCGATACATATTGCGTGTGACTATGTTTTCTTTTAGTTTATAGTACCGTGTCGTCATCGACGGCTGCAGCCCGACCCGGTGGCGTAATACCGTAATATTCTTACGCGAGTTCGATCGAATGTCATAAAATAAAACACACACGAAATTATGTTGGATACCAACGGCCAGTGCAGTGTTGGTCGTGATTTTGAGGGGTAATTGCCCGATAATTTTAAGTGTTGGGTGGGCGGGTGCCTGGTGGTTGAGTACTGGAGTCTGTGGAGAAGTTGCAGTACAAGATTAACTTCATCAGAATATGTCATATGATATTAAATAAGAATAATACAATTAATAATAATAAGTATTCTAGGAAAAGCCATCAGCCCAGAATACTGTAAAAAACAACAAGGAATATGGCAATTTAAAGCACTATCATTTTAGTTTATTCATGGGTAATGATAATGATCAATGCCTAAGAGTCGAGGGGTGGTGGTAGGTCATTAAAAAAAAATGAATTGCCCGATAAAATATTTCAGTTCGCCACGTCACTGCCTACGGCGATAATCGTAATCCGAGACCATCTTCGTCTCGGTTCGGGAATACATAATGACGACTGCAGGTGCCGATTATATTATATTACTATATCCGACGGACGAATTTTTCCGACGTTATCGTCGCCGCAGTCGTCTCGCGAAACATTTCGTCCCCGAGCCGGGTTAATGACACGATAGAAATATAGTTTTCGATTGTCCGAACGCGGTTACCATTCGTGGTCAGTAGTGAATTTAAGGGGAGAGGGGATTAGGGATCCCGCGTTGACCTTTTACGGTCTATTACTTATACGGATAATCGTTATTTAATCTCAAATGTCTTTAATTTTAGTCGGAACAATTCAAAATGTGTTAGTTCTTAGGCGCCTTGTTAATATCTATAGTTGTTATCGAATGAACCCGAAACATAGGTAGTTTCATTTTTTTCATTTAATACGAAACCTATCCGAAATTCCGAACCCCTATATAATATGAACGAGAATAGATTAGTATAGGTACCTACCTATATAGTGAATCAAAAATCTAACTAATCATAGTTACTAATACCTCTAGGTATTCGATTTCAACGATGATTTTAGGGCAGATTGATTACGAATATTTACGGAATTATAAATTGATATAAAAATTGATCTTTTTTAGCCTAGATACATTCTTTCACGATAAAACACAATTTCCAAATTCAATATCTTCCATTTAGGCAAAATCCATTTGGTGCGTGGGAAATAGTTCTTTTCCACGAATTTATTTATGCTATATTTTCCGCATGAATTTTTTTAATTAAATCGATTTGTTTCGGCTGAAAAAAAACTATATGTACTTAACTCAAGTATTGTAAATATTTTCATAAATTGTGTACATTTATAATTTTGAACTTTGGTCTTTCAACGTTATAAATACGCTTTACCGGTTGACATTCTCGAAATTTGATAATTGGTCGCAGGCTCACCAAAATCGAGAACCGCTGTTTTGTTTTATCTGGATAAATGAGAAACAAGTCAACCGAATTATTCATCTATTATCTCTTATCTGAGATAATTATCCATTCGAATCATCTAGAATCCAGATGAACCATTTGAAAACTTAATTTATAATATTTATAATACTAATAATTTATTATTATTATTGTTTGAAATAATAGGTAAAATATTAACCTCTTATGCTAACGCGGTTAAATAGGTAGTTGTAAATATTTTATTGAGTAAACGTCAAACGACGGCTACACGACCCTTTTTAATATATCAATGCGTTTACCGAATCTGATACACTTTTACTATGTTGAGCGATAAGTTTTACGACAGGTGATTGGGGCAATGAACAAAATTCTATTATTTTTTTTAAAATTTTTTCTAGATAAAACGTCGCTGATTAATAATAAAATTATCATTATATAGATAATTATTCTGGCAGTTATCTCCTATCTTCATGTACACCACTATAATATAATATTATGTAAGTTTATGCCGTATAACATATTAACCTGGTATAATGACGCGACTGTAATATTATTATACGTGCGTAGTCTCTTTATTGTTCGGAGTAGGTGCGTCTAAACAGTCTACATTATTATAATATATATATATATTTATATTATTGTGTTATCCTGGCTGTGACACGGAGTTCATTAATTTCGTCTTATCGCGTCGACCGGTCGGTCCGAAGTAACCGCATCACCGTGTTTCCGTGTGTACATTGAGCGGTAAACCTACAATCAAAACGATGTATATTGTCGGCGTCGACGACTATTGTATTACACTTTTATTCGATCAACTCGAAAAAATAAAAGGTTTACAATAATATTTTGGCGTTTTCCAAAGTTGAATGGCGTTCAAGAAAACGATAATGTTATACAGGACAAATCGCACAGGAATTGCGCTCCTCCCATTTTTTCGGTTAAATTTTGCATAATATACTCAAATTATGATTTTTGGAATTTTTAAGTGCGGCTGAAATCGACATTTTTGAATACTTAGATTTCTTATGGCATTTAAGGGGGTATCCTGTGGCAATATCAACTTTGGTTTTTCAAATGAGAACCTATACTAAAAAATTCATAAATAGATGGAGTATTAGTTTAAATATATTTTTGATTTCCGTCAACCCGTTGACGAAATATTCCACTTTTAAGTTTAGGTACGGATAGAGCAATGGAGTATCATATGTGTGGAGTAACAGCGTGCGACGTTTTATTAATGCTCTACTGCTCTCTCCCTACCTAAATCTAAAATTGCTTATAAACGGGTTATCGGAAGTCAAAAATGTTAACATTAAAATCTATTTCAACTAATACTCTATTTATTTCTGGACTTTTTAATGCAGATGCTCATTTTAAAAACCAAAGTTGGTATCGCCGCAGGATGCTCCTTGAATCTAAGTATTTGAAAATATCGACCTTAACTATACTTGAAAATTCCAAAAATCATAATTTGAATACACAGAAAATTTAACCAACAAAATGGGGTAAGCACGCTTAGTGAATTATCCGTATACAGAGTCTTCCAAATTTCATGTTACAGTCAAGTTTTCCGCGAAATACTTATTTTATCAAAAAAATGACTTATATAAACGCTTTTTGGAATTATATATTTATATTTATTCTAAAATGTTACATTTTTTTAATTTCTTCACCCTTATTTTTCTATATTGATTACCTATTTTTGATTTTTAAATAGGTACATTTTGAATTTCCGCCAACCCGCTGACGAGATATTACAATTTTAAGTTTGTGTAAGGAGAGAGTAATGGAACATCATTTGTTTTAGCGGCATAACACTTGGCATTTGAATAGTGGTCCGTTACTAACCCAATACCTAAACTCAAAAACAAAATAACCCCATTTAAAATATCCACATTTAAGTCATGCCACATAAACTCCTAAAAGTGTTTGAAAATCAAACAAAAGTGGTTCAGTGTTTTTCGTTTTAAGTTAATGCATTTGAAGGAAATCACAACACAATAGACTTTCGAAAAAAATGTATAAGCTCGATTGCTTTCTATTAGGAGTATTAATATCTATAGGATATCCGAAGAAGAATATCTTGATAAAGATATTTTTCGTAACGATAATATTATTTTGACCGTGATCTATTTTGAACGTAGAATATATTTTTTAAGGCTTACCGTTTATTTTGCCGGTACCTGTATCAAATTTTAAGAAAATCCGCCACGTCTAAATCGGCTAGTGATCCGCAAGGAAGTTGGAAGTTTTCTGAGTGAAAACCTAAATAATTTATTTCTCGGAAAACCACTACGTCGTGTATAGACATAAATCAGTTGGGAAAATGTATAAAATGTCACGTCGGGTAGGTCACAGTCCGGATTAGAAAAGTCGATAATGCTCAAAAACCATAACCATACGGTATATCGACGATTTACAGTTCTGGCCAATATTTACGAGGAGATTTCGAATTTTCGCGGTAACGTATAGCTTGGGAAAGCGTAAAAATAACACGTTAAAGTATTTTTCACACGAACATATTATTATTATTATTATTACGAGGACCGCGGTGTGGTTTTTTTTTTCTTTTTCTTAGTCAATTGAAGTCAACATTGTTTGTTTGCCTTTTGGAGCAGCTGTGTTATATTTAAATTGGAATTTTTTTCTTTGACGATGAATATTTTAATAGCGCGGTAGTTCTGGTGTGGTAAACGCGCAGGGGCTCACGCGTATACTTCATCCGTGGTAATAAAGTGTCATTAATCTTAAGTATATAGTGTGTAGGTACGTATAAATTAATTTTTACTCTCATTATCCCCTTTAGTAAGCAGGTATATAACATTATAGTCACCGGAGAGGCATTTTTCACGGTTACTATGTTTATTCCGTTAAAAGGTTTTACGTTGAAAAAAAAAAAACCGGCGCAGCCAATATGGTAATACTTCATATTATATTCAAATTTATTCATATTCTATATGTGTACCTACCTATACCTACTGTATAACAGCGTCGTAATATTTTTCGCGCGAGATTTATGATTATTTGATATTTTGATATATTTGGAAAATAATACAAACGAACGTACATCTATAAATAGGTATAAAATATTATACAGTTATAATGCGGCAGCAATTTTCTAATTCTCAGAGGTAATCTAGTTAATGTCTGACGACGTGAATAAAACTAGAAAAAGTTAAATTTATAGACTGCGCGTGGTGTAATTTATATACGAAAATATTGTTTAACGTAAGTAAATATTTTGATTGGGAAAGTCTATAAATTACAAATATTAGTTTCAACGTTGCGTACCTATTACAATGTTAAACATCCTCATCGATTTAATAAAATATTACTGTCGAGCACGTGCATTGGATTTACGTGCTGTTGTTTTGTTATTATAACTGTATAATATTTATTTATTTATTTGCAACAACAGCTGGCGCTTGCGCTTACAACATCAACAAGTTTGGTATAAAATATATATTCGGTGCTAACACTAAACACTCAAGTGTTGGTTTAAGGATACGAAAAATATCAAGAACAAAAGTAGGAATAGTTGGTATTGGAAATAGACATAAGGCAGATAATTGGTTCATAATAAGTTCGTAATTAGTTGTGCAGAAAGTAGGTGAAGACATTTTAGTTGAAGGAAAAGGAGTTACGAGAAGGAATATAAAAATTAAGTTTAGAAAGTATTAGTAAGAACGGCAAATCAATGTCATTAGAGAGAAGTTTCTGCAAGAAGCTAATGTTGGCAGAAAGTCCGCAGTCAGCTAAGCTTACCAAATTTAGTTTACGGAAGACGGAGTCATAGACATGCGGTGGGTGTTTAATTTCAGGTAGGAAAGCTGCATGCTAAAGAAGTAAATTTGAGTCTTGAATAGCTAAAGATAACAGGTTTAAGATAACAGTTAACAAATTTGGAAATATTCAGCTGGAGGCCCAAACGATTAAACCAGGTGACAATATTATCCAGATAACATTGTAATTTTTTACAATCATTAATAGTATTAAAACGCAAAAAAAATCGTGTTCCCCCCTCCGTTTTAGATTCAGAGCGGATCTAATAGTTTTATTACGATGTGTATTTTTATTTTTATTTTATTTTTTTTATTCTGTCTGTGAATAACTTTTCGAATGGAAAACTTGCTTCGATGCATAAAGTGTAGCACATTTTTTAAAAGAAAATTTTATCTCATTGTTACTTTGTGTGTATTATTTTGTGATTTTCTAAAGGGTTCTCAAAATAATTGAGAAAAACCGAAAACAAAATTATGGGTAAAACGGCAAATATTTACGGTAACATCAAAATGTTTGCGAACTAGGTTTTCTACAAATATTATTTTAATAAAAAAAACGTCTAGAAACCTTTTTTGTTTCATTTTGGAATCTGGTTGCTCGTTGTGAAATAATTCGTTTTTTATTCAAATCGTTATTTGTTAGCAATGATTTATCGTTGCTTACAGTTAAATTAAATAACTTTATGTATTCTACATTGACGGTTTTTGTTTTTTGATACATCTATGAAAGTTCTGTTCGGCACTACCTATAGAAACTTTTATACCTTAAGAATTTCCGCAGTATAATTTCTAGGTTAGATATTACATTTCAACTACAATGTAAATTACAAAGATTAGTACGCTGTAACGTTACACACGTGATGTGTTTATTATTAGCATTTCACGTAAATTTCAATTTTCTGTAAACATTTTTTCGGTGAATAAAAATGCATAGATTTTTTCGCACCATTGATCTCGTTATATTGAGATGATAATTTATTGTCCGATTATACTTTTTTTAAACTAATTTTTCTAAATTCCAAATGGGTTTTTTTTTTAAATAAAAATAAAACCGACAAAACACTAATGGATTGCAACAGTTTTATTTTTGTTAATTTTTGGGTTACCGTGTACACAAGGGAAAAATCCGTTACCAGTTCACTAAACTTCATTTAAAATGGTTTTTTTTTATTACATTTAGTTATCATACGTTTGTGATACGAGTTAAAACTAAATTGCCCGTCCAATAACGTCTAAACTTTCCCAATGGTCCACCCAATATCCGAACTATGGAATATATCTGGCATGTTTTTGTTTACACATAATTTCGTGAATAAATAAAATATAAAAAATAAAACGTATTGAAAGTTCACGACGAATCGTATTAGTAGCGTGGTTTATTTTTCGGTAAGTATAATATATTACCATCGTGATTCCGCGACGGCGAAAAGAGCAAAAAAAAAAAAAAAACAAACGCGAAATAAGAATTTTACGAACCGAATTCAACGTATACTGACTTTGACTTTACTGAACGTAAATATTGTATCAAAATCAGAATTTCTCAAAACAATGCCATTTTGAAATGTCTAGTTTTCTGCATATTAAATTATAATATATTATAACTTCGTGTATATACACGGGCACGGGAAAAAAAAAAAATAAAAAAATAAAAAAAAACCTTAAAAATGCGTGTAAATAAAAGTTTCACTTTTGGAGTAACCATAATTATACAGGTGTGTTTTACGCGAACCGAGCCGTGTACATTCCGAGTGCGTTTTCCGTTTAATTGGAACGGGTCGAGGGGGTCGGTGGGTTGTTTTCCCTCGGCGAAATACCTTTTATTATCGCGAGTACCTTTATAACCGGGCGAGCGTTAGAGTCTAGCGGCGCGGCGCCCGTCGGATTGACCGGCCTCGAATCTCTCTTACTTTCCCGTTTCATCGCTCCCCCCCCCAACGGGCGTCCCGTGCCGCGGCACGTGGGCAGGCGAAAAATAAGAAATTGCGTACAATTTGTACACCGGCCGCCGCCGCCGCCGCCGGGAGTAACGAAAACGACAACGGCGACGACGACGAAGACGGTGGCGGCGGGCAGCGGGCGCGGAAGAAAACGCTCGTGTCTGTCCGTAAAAATTGCCGGTACCCGAAGACGTCTATCCGGCTATCAATCGGATGGGAGGCGATATATCAGACGTCGGTTAGCCCGCTCCGCCGTTCCGTTCCCGGACCGCCCGCGGCACCTCACCCCGTCCTTGCCGCGGGCGCGCGCTACCGCCGGCCGACCGTGTTCTACACTACTGCCAGCTCATCAATCAACCGCCCGCCGGCGAAACACAACATCCCCCTCGCGCCAGCACCGCCCCGCGGGGTCTCGCCCGCTCCCTCTCTACCCCCCCCCTCCGGAAAATCCCGCTCGCTCCATCCAGAAAACTCATCAATTTTATTTCTTTTGTCCTTAATTTTTCGGGTTTACCGCCGCCCCTCTCACTCTCCGTCTCCCGCCGAACCATATCCGCCCCCCCCTCCCCCCGGCTACCCGGTCGGCCGGTACTCCCTACCCCTTAACGGACGACCTGTCCGCCTCATCGCGCCACCTCGGAAGAAGAAAAAAAAAAAAATAAAATACTTTCTTAACCGTCGTCGCAGCCGTCGAGTTTACCCCGCGCACCAAATAACGGCTCACCTCGACCTATATAATGATGTATACGACGACGGCGATGACGACGATGATGATATTATTATTACGCACTTATATATTTACACCGGAAGACCCGCACAGTTATTTACTGGTAATCGTTTAAAATTCGTCGAAAAAACCACATTGTCAACGTTTTTTTTGTAGGTAATTTAATAATTCGAATCGAGTGGTTTTCGATGTACCGATGAGTTCGCATTACTGGTATTTAATAAGCGGTGGTTGCGTATAAGCAATTCGATAAAATAAAAAAATATGTAAATTTATCGACTTGAAAACATTTGATTTCGTAGGTATATGTTTAAAAACGGTCACGGCGGGTTCTTGTTTCGGGTATTAATTGATAAAAAAAAAAAAACACGTTCACGCGAAACGAAAAAATTACTTTTCAAAATGATTTTAGAATTTGTACTCCTTTCGCAAATCAAAGATAATATAATTATCTATAGCATATGCCTTTTCGATTTTAAATTTACTCGAACGAGATGTCGGTAGACATTCATAATTAAAAAGCGTCTAAAAAAAAAAAAACAAATTAAATTAATATTTTAAATTGAACGGGTATAATTTCATTTCTCAGATAAAATCTCGTTCTTTAATTTACACTGTTCGCTGTTTTACGATAAATCATACTCATATCGAGATAAAACGATTATAACGTTCAAAAACGCTCACGCCGACCACGAACTCTGTAGAAGGTTTTCTATCCTTACAATAACCAGTATTTTTTAGAACTGAAATTGTTTCCCGATTAAAGAAACAGGACCTCCTTTATAGCGGCGGAAGCTCGGTTCAAAATTTCGGAAAAAAAAAAAATATTCCAAGTGAAGCGTACCGCCGGGCGGAAATTCGGCGTCTTTTAGCGTACCACGTGTAAAAAAAAAAAACGCTCGCGTTTTTACTAACCGTGAAATTGCAGTTTTTCTAGGATCGTGGGCGAGTGACTTTTTACACGTTTTTACACGGGCTCACGGTTAATAAAAATCGCTAGTAAACATCGCTTGTTTTTATTTTGTAGACCGCTTAATATCCCAGAACGAGCCGCGGACACTGCGATAAAATGCGTAAAGAGTTTTTTGGGTATCGGACAACGTTACTGTATTATTACAATACAACCGCCACTACGGTGTTCGTGAACGCGAGTATGCGTATATCATTGTTTCGTTATTATTATTATTATTTTTTTTTTGTCCCCGGTCACTAAATCAAACCGTACACCGCGTTTTAATAAACAAAACGACACTGGACTCGCACCGAGTCGGCACGGGACAACGGCGCGGCGCGGCGGCGGGTTTCCGCGGTTAACTTTTGCGCGGATAAAAATAATAAATGTCGCCCGTGGCGTTAATAAGGTAACCTATATGCATATATATTTATACACACGCATAAAAACACGTTTTGTTCGCGCGCGTTATTAACACTGTTCAAAAGCTTCGCAAAACAAATTCGCGTACGGAAATAACATAATGACAATAATGTTAACGTACTACAGTAAAACCTCCCCGGACGGACGCCTCCGGAAAGCGGACTTTTTTCCATTTTTTTTTTATTTTTTTTTTTTGTTATGGAAACCGGTACGTGTTCATTACTTTTTCCACTGGAAAACCCTCGAATAGTGGACACGTGTATCGAACAAATTATTTCGTATTATTTTATTTAACACCCCGAAGGGGTAACGAATACGGAATATTACTATATAATACATAAATACTCAAGACTACCTCAAAACTATTTAAAACTATCGGAATAAAATCGCTTCAATACAATATTCCTTAATTCAGCAAGCGAATTAAAACAAAAATCAAAGTTCAATATACTGTTACCGTAAGCCAAAAGTCGATACTCCGGACTATTGGCAAATAAGTTGCCGGAGCAATGAGGAATAGACAAGGGAGGATTATTCCTTGATTTAAAAGTAGGTATCGTAAAATTCATTTATTTTAATGGGAAAATAATGACAAAACGCGCTCACACTAGACACGCAACCGCGGACAAATGAACCATGGGTCGGACGTGAATGATCGAAGGCCGATCAGGAATTATGGCCATTTGCTTACTCTATGCGAAAAAAACACGTTATAGCGGAGAATATTTACAACTATAATACTATACTCGCTAAATTATATTAAAAATCAATATTAAATTATTTTCACCAAAGAGCAGCTACTTCTCTTTGAATTGCCAACAACGCTCTATTCTAGCATATTTTCTAATACTTGAAGTAATCTGCTACGTCTGTTCCAGCTTCTATCACCCGCCCACCATTAGTCCATATCTTCTTAGGCCGTATATGCAATGATAATGAACTCGTTTAACGAATTGGTTATCCAATAGTTATGGCGAATTACGGCGGTTATGACGAAAATATCAATGGCATATTGACTGTCAATGTTTCGTCTGTTTTATTAGTTTGGTAGCGATTAGTTTTCGACGCGACAAGTGTGTCAAAACGAAAATGTTTGTCACTTCGCGAAGGAAAATTGAAATTTTCGACCCCCGTCAAAACAACGGAAACGTAGGCGTTCGTGTAGTACATACTCAGCAAAAAACTTTATAGTTGGTAAAACCGATTGCGGACGGATGAAATTCACAAAACCGTGGACCGGTTTCTTTTCCTCGCCTAATTGAATATTTATATATGTACCTGATCAATTTATTTTTTCTACGTATGCGGAGCTGTGTATTAAATTAGGCATTAACGAGCATCGGTATCTTTCAACACAATATCGATTCTATATAATTAGCAATTATATTTAATAATGACATTTTTAATTGGACTTAGTGCATGCGCGCTCTGATTTTATACATTTACCCCCCTCTAGAGGATATAGTTTCGTTTACTTATTTTTTTTTCTTACGGATTTCCCTCCCTCCCAATAAAAACAAGTAATATTTCTATGTATATTGTACCAGTTATACACTGGTTATTTAAATTACGTATATTATTTTTAATATGCATAAAGTTTATCTTCTTTCCGTTACTTTCTTACTTTTCCAGACACTTTGAGTTTAATTTCAATATGAATTTCACCGTACTGTTACGTGGAAAGTACGTTTATTTTTAGCTTTGAACTTTCCTTTAGACCGCCCAAATGAAGCCAGGGGAATGGAATTTGTGTTTAATATTCATGACGTTCGTATTAAGAATATGTCTGCTGGGAATTTCTGACTGACAGATATCTCAAAGCGCAGCCCAAACAACTGGGTCCAGGCACTTGATATTTTGAACAGAGATTCCTTGTGTCCTTGTACGTAGGCAGTAATTATTACTGAAAGTATAGTTAAAATTTCAACGTATGAGGGGTTAAAAGTGAGGGTCTAAGTTATTATGAAAAATAGCTCTATTATTATAATATGGAAATAAATTTTAGCAATATCAAAGTAGTTTTCTACATGTGTAGACAGCGGACAGTTTTCATTTTGTAGATGTGTGTAAAATTGCTGTTAAGAAAAACCATAATTTCGAATGAAAATCAAATCGTATATTTTTTAAATTAGTTATAATGATAATTGTTTGAAATATATTCTATTACTATTTCTGAATGTTAGGCGTTTATTTAAATTTTATTTACATCGCAATCATAGCTGTTCAGCTCTCATACACCCCGCTGGGGAGGGGGATGTGAGTGTTTCAGAAATCGAACAGGAAATTTCGCATTGAATTTGAAAATGTTTTATTCGTAAAAGTTTAGGCATATAGAAATAGTTTGAAACACGAGGGAAATAGATTGTGTATCTTCAAAAAAAGTTAATATATAAAAAAAAAAACAACGCATATGTATCTTACAATATTTGTTTCTTTTTTTAGGTTAATATTATTTTCCCCGGAATTGCGAAACTATGGAATATTTATTATATTTTATCGTTTTGCCCCTCCACGGAAGAAAACCAGGATTGCTTTGAATAAAAGTCGTCCATCACGAGCGCATAAGAATAATATTTCGTCGTCTGGAGTTTTATATGGAAAAACATGAACTTTCTATTTGGTATTGTTATATACAAACAACTTTCGATATACTCGGGGGTCACAAACGAAACTTTGACCACGTATCGTACAAGAATAATATATTTTCTAAATAAATAAAAAGGATAATATCGAACAGGGTAAATATACGAGCGCGTTTTGTCGACGGTTTTCGATAAGTTGCCGTTGTCTCGGGTAAGTTTTCTAGGGAGACAATGTCTCGGCCTACAGGCCTCGCGCTTCTCCAGTAGTTTTACTGCGAACGCATTTAATACTGACGACACTAAAATAATAATAATAATAATAATAATAATAATAATTGCATAACTTGGATTTATTACGGACTGTTTTGTCGGTCGGCCATCGCACGCGACGCATAAAACGTCACCGACGGCATCGCTCGGAACTGCGATTTTCTCATTAAAACTGTTCGGTGAGTTTTGTGTATTCGCGCTATCAATACACTTACAGTCTACAGAACACTACCAGTTTTGCCCTGCGTCACGTATTTTATTTTCATACTATATGACGAACAAGGTTAGATATATTATTATTATTATTATTATTATGTCGTATGCTTTCACTGTAAACCAAATGCCGTTTCGGATTGTATATTATTAAAGTGCGCGCACGAAAAATCTACGAATTTTCCGACAGGTACACATATTTCACACCCAATAAGTTCGAACCCCACCCGGAATTCCGAATTCCCGAAATCATTGTCTACTGTTCCTGAAATTCAGGTCTGCCGATTATTTAATGAAATGCATTTACACGCGAGAAAAGCTGAACGATAGGCATTTAAACGAAAGTCGTATCGTATTATACAATAACGTACAATTCTATACTAAAAACCGGTATACCATAATATTGTATGCTTGCCAAACGTCAAAAATCGATTCTGCGAGACCATTTTTCGGTCGAGTAAAACTCCTCGAAACTCATAGGAAAGAAGGGTAATAGAAATTGTCATGCTAATATTATTGACGTCATTTAGTTTTTAACTTCGCGTATATTTTTATTTGAGTATGGTGATGAGGGGGTTCACCACACTTCTTATTTAAAAGTCGATTTATACTGTAATAAAAAATGTTATATGCATCTGTAACGGAATTTTTACTGAACTTTTTTCGTGGTTTTGATGATAAAATCGTTAACTTCGTTCAATTTAAATAATACTAAATGTGGTTATTATTACTACTATCTCTGTTTTGTTTACTTATTCCTCATACTGAGTTATAGTACAGTGCTACTACGATTCCTTTGTAGTCTGTAGGACGTTGGGCAGGTAGTCGGCTTCTGCTAATGACGTACTCTGTTGGTGGCGTCTCCTGTTGATGTTTTGTACACTTCTTACACCGCAACGTTGAATTGTAAATGATATCGCCAGATACAGTTAATTGGACAATCGGTACAATTTTTGACTGGTAACTGGTAATCACTCGTTTTACCGTTTAAGCGATAAGATGCTGGGACATCGGATTCACCGCCTATATATGCACAACCACTGCAAATCGACTTTATTTCCAAATCTTCGGTCACCATCAATGTTTAGCTTGTTTGATGTTCATACGATACAAAGTTGTTAAACTCTAGTCAAATACGGATTGAATATTAATTGTTGTCGACGTAATACTTAAAGTTATTAAATATTTCTGCTCGTTTTTGGCTGTAACCGTGGGTCCTAAGCTATGTATGAAAACGGTTGGGACGGCAGTGCACTCTATTGGTATAATTTAGGAGAGGCTGCGGCGCACGCGTGACGAATTACCTATTTCCCCGCAGTTCGGCTACAGCGTATTGGGACGCTACTATGAGAACATATGCATATTGCCGTTTCATTATAAATTCCGTGATTAGTCACATGAATGCGTCCTAATCGCATGGTATTAATTATTGAGATTGAAATAAATTACAGCTTTGAAATGCAGAGATGTAAATATGCGATCTTGTTGGTCATAAAAATTCCGATCATTTTATACTCTATGACGGGACAGTAAACGATTGACAGATTGAGGTGTGTTTTCATGGGGAATAAATAAATTGGTACGGGGTTGAAACTGCAGACGTCGCCAAAGATAAAACGAATGCACAATAGATACACCGTATGTGTAGTAAAAAGCATGGAGCTATTAGAACCAATAAAACAAAAAAAAAAGGGTATCGGTATCGAAGTCTGCCCCATTTCGAGTCAAGGTTTTGGTTTAATTAAAGATTTTCGAAATCATTCGGCACATTCTTTTGTTGCCGAAAACATTCCAGTTAAAGTTTCTAACGATGACCGAGAATGTGGCCGGGTGCGAAAGCACTTATAGTTACGACTTTTACGAGACCTTTACGGATACCGCATTCGCAAAAGCCGAAATTAGGGCGTTGAAACAACTTGCCACAGCGGGTTATGAATACAATTGCCTACATAATATAGCTAGTAGCGCTTAGAACACTGGCGATACCAAGTTGGCAATGGATTTATTTAAGAAACGGTGGTTTTTGTTTCTCAATAAGCAGTTTTTAATAAATATTAATTTATTGAGATCCAATTAAATTGAAGTATATGCATGTATTGTATAAATATGATTTTAGTAGGGGCATCCTCATAGGAGGGATGAGGGTGTCATATCCTTCCCCTTTCTATAAACTTTTTTTAGATTCAAAGTGTAGCGAAGAATGCATTGATTCTACAATGATGACTTTTTCCATAAGCAACTTTTCTATCTATGTATATAGATTACTGAAATATCATTACCAAACGAAATGAACGGTTATGATGTTTGGCGATTGATAGAATAATGATTAGATAATATATACCCGGCACTTTTGTCATTATCAATTAATATTATTTATATAATAACCATAAACATGTTGTTTTCTTGAATCTATAAGTATATCAACCAAAATCATATAACCATAACTGATAACGAATATAACCAGGTTTATCACCGAAACAAATAGATTGATTAATTAAAGTTTTTCCCAAAATCACTATTTAATAATTTAACTTCTGTATTAAAGGAGGCCTTTATCTCCCTAGGATAGCCAAGTTTCACGCAAGAATTATTTCAATCTAAATATAATTTTTTTTTTCAGAATATTCTGTTTCACGAATCTTTAGGGGGTTACTAGAGACTTTTGGTCGTTAGTTGCGTGGTTCGTATAAAATTAATGTACTATTCAAATGTATCACTAACTGTGGCGCCTCAAATTGTGGTGCGATTCTATCGATGACCGACCACACAAATGCGTCTGTAGCACTACAATTTCGTGGCGATACGTAAAGTGGTCCATGTGAATCGGGCCTAACTGAAATTTGAATTTAGAATTATGTGTTGTTTATGTTATTTTGTCTTAAAGTGTACACCTCTTAATTTAAGGTTAGGTTACCTAACCTAACCTTGTCGCAATTTCTGAGTGTTAGACGTACCATATGTTTAGTACTTTTTGGTATTAATGTTGAATATCAATATATTTTGCTTATAACAGTTAGTGCAGTTATTATGACAATGTCAAAACGTATAACTAGTGATTATTTTTCTAAAAATATAAATAAACTCACCCTTCCCCTATAAGAAAAAGCTGAGCATGCCAACGGATTGCAGTGATTTGCTTCAATCTGAATGGATAAATTGATATTTATCGAATAATATGGAATTTAAATATTATGTTTTATGGATTTTCTTAAACATTTGTCGATAAATATTTTCTAAAATACGCGTTGAAATATGGTATAAATGATGAAAAATAACGAAATGCGTATATTATCCGCTCTCCGATAATATGACAATATCAGTTTATCTATATGTGTTTTAAGTCCGAAATGAATCGTAGATAGAGAACAAACGGGATAATTTTTTTTTTGTTTTTCCGAAGAAAACTTTTTTTACGGCCAATATGCTCAAAAGATTTTACTCGGTAACTTTATGGGTCAGTAATCGAACACAGATGGCGTCTTATATAGAGGTGATAAGTTATTTTGCTGTTATATAGTTCGACGACGCTTGCAATTTTTACAAACGCTTTTACTAACTACTTTATTAAATTTATAACTTGTTTCTTTTTTCTAAAGAATAAAAATGATTGTAATGTAATATAAGTGTTTCATAAAAATAATTACATATGATATAAAAATATGCACATTAGCTGGTTTTATTTTTAAAAGTCTATATACTATTATTATACGGTGTGTAAATGAAATTATTATACTGACCACTGAAACATAAAATAAACTCTCGTTTATTTCAAGTGTAACCTTGTAATATGATATATTTAAATAGATTGTATTTTTTTTTTCAAAATCATTTAAGAATGAAATACGAGCCAACCGATTTGGACGTTTCCAACCAATTATTTGTCATGATTATCCGACGTGAGTGTATTATATTTGATTGTACTTACTCTGCTATCTATGACCACGATATCTCTTGAATTGTACTTACTCGTTACGTTATATTTTCAGAGTATAATAATATTATGTTCTTACCTGAAACAAAGGAAAGAAAAAAAAAGTTTTAATTTCCAAGTTTATAATACTTCAATTCTCAAATGAATGAATATAGTTTTTTTAACGTTCACCGTCATTAATATTCCGCTCCACCGTTGTCGTGAATATAAATTTTATATTCACGAAACCGTGTAAAACTTTATAGACTTATTAATTTTTTATCAACTAAGTACATCAACAAGTTTTTTTCAAATATAATTTAATTTCCACGGTAATAATACGAGGCTGAGAAGACGACTACACATATTTTCGCGTGGACTTATAATCACGATATAAATGGTATTTTGGCGGCTTATATTATATATTTACTGTTTTATTTTTAAACAATTTTCATAATCTATCGTGGAATAAACATTTTGTTTCCAACTTGTTGATTCGAACAATCTTTTGATGTTGAAAATCTATGACGTATCTACATATTCGATTGAAAATAGAGTACGATTTTAACTCGATGCCGAGTTGAACGAACAAGCTATTAGTTTTATTAAGATGTGGGCTTTTTTCATCTTGTTGAAAAACACTGTTTCGATCGGAAAAAAATACTTATTGATTTGATGGTATTTTACAGGAAAACATTTTTGAATTATCAAATACTTTTTCCAAAAGTTCATGATCCAATTTTTTCGTATTTTACCTAAAAAGATCCAAAATTTCTGCGCGGTATAACGATAATTGAAATATTTATGATATTTTAAACAGTTGAATTTGATGTATTTTTTACTAAACATCTTGCCCCAATAAAAAACAACGAAAGAAAATGTGTGTAGTCTTTTGCTATATAATTGGTGTATTTGGGAAGTCATTTTTGGATTTCGCTTACAGTTTTCTTAATAGAATGAAAAAACGGTAATTTGGTTAAAATTAACCATAGAAAACTGACATTTTCACAAATTTTCACTTTAATTATCCTTTTTTATACACTTTTAATAAAACATTCCAGTTAGTTTTTAAGCTATTTATAGGGAATTGACAATTTTTATAAATTAAATTTCTTGAATTTTGACCAAAATCGTAACTATCATGGCATTCAAAACATGTTTAACCAAACACATTTTAGAATCGTTTTTTGTTGGCAATGATTTCTCATTACGTACAAAAATAAATTAAATAACTAGCTATATATGTATATGTAATTCTATTTAATTTTATCTTCTCATATTTCCACTTATCACAGTGTCACATCCGTTAGCAGTGAAATCTTTTCAACTTTTCAAGACTTATAGAATACAAACAAAGGTGAAGAACTTTAGAAGTAAATTTTATCATTTTCCGAATAATAATGTGTCGTATACGATAATTTTTCTTTTATTTCGAATTTTCCATAGATGGGTATTGTACAAAAATCGTGGATTTAAAAACGAGTATACACTATTTTTCAACTACGGGTATACTTTTCTTTTTTAATTCACCGTATAAATCTAGAAAAAAAAAAAATAAATAAAAATAACTACAATTGTGGGTTCACGAGTTGATCGTTTTGGTATTAAAAATTTTAATAATAACGCGTACGGCTACAGACTTTTTTATTACGAAATAGTTACACGTGTATAAAGAATAACTGCATGTGCGTTACCGTATTGTTATTATAATGTTATCAATTTTAGCACCTGAAGAAAAAACTACCTGGTTTTTTTTTTTTTTTGTACCTAAAACCAATTCGTACGCGTGTATAAAAATCGTATTTTTCGTACGTAGGTTAAAATAAATTTTAGCGCGTGGCCTTTTTTTTTTTCAATTAAACGTGCTAAAGTTTCGAAACGTGTGTATGTCTTTTGTATGTTTATGGCGAAATAATAATAGTGTTACGTTTGTGGTGCGGCGGTGAACAATCCGACCGTAAAAATTGGATTTTCAATTCATGTGGAGTGTATACACGCGTATTATATACCTACATGAAATAATAATTCTTGATTTTACACCGATTTTCAGACGGCATTATTTTTATGTTTTTTTTTCTCCGGTTATATTGTTAGAATTAGTTTTACGATATAAAAATAAAGGCAGGGAATATTTTCTGTGCACCATCACCGAGTTACCGACTATTTAGCAAATTGTCCACCATTGTGATTGTGATTTTCTCACTATTTAAAACGATTATAATATAGCATTTGTGAAGACCGTGTAGGTAATTTGAATCTTAACAAACCAAATACGACATTAGTGCAGAATTATTATATAAAAAGAGGTGTAAGATTTTTTTTTATTTCCGACTTTCTTCAGATATTAAATTAATAGCGTATAGCTCGAAATTTAAACTAATGCTAACAAATCTATACATACGATCATTTGACTAATGTCTAAAATTATTATTATTATGTTATAGTATAAGAATATGCAACATAAGCATTTGCTTATAGAGAATAGGTATCAACTTACAATCTAAGAAATTGGTAATATATATATACATATAAATAAATAGTTGAAATAAATAAATAAACTTCTATTCTTTTCTTTCTGAAATTAACTTCCTGTGGGCGTCCATAAGGTAATTTCTAGGGACGGAACAAACTGGAACTCGGTTTCTAAACGCGCATTTGAAAACTACTTACTATACAGATATATCTATATCGGTAATATATTGAGAATACAAGACCTCTTAAAAATGATCTATAGAATTATTTTAGTTTCGATACGAGATGATGAATCAATGCCCTATGCATTATGCTCTTTGCACCATGTACCACACTCCTTGAAATATTAATATTCATATTTAATAAGATCTTTTCAATCATTTGCATGAACACGTCTGTATTTTCTGTTTCGTTCATTGTTTACATCGTACAATAAATAAAATAACCCCTTCTTCTTCTTTAGCTAAACAAATATCCGAGAGCGTTTTCTGTCAACATTACATTATTCGTTCCATCCATCTCTATTACCAATACGCGTTTTCCCTTTCCCATTCAATTCTATTCCGGTTTTCTTTACATTATTATCCCGTCCAACCAATGCGGTTTTCGGTTTCCATTCTGTAATTTCTACACATTATATAGTTGCTTTGGTTCCGTCTACCTACTGTTTGTATTCCTTCTTCACTCCGTTTTGCTTAAAATTTCTTCTTAATATTACCGCATGTTTATACATTGTATGAAATTTGTTCGCCGAGGTTTATACGGCAAAATTAAAATATTCAAATACGGTCAGCGGCAAATCGTAGGATTTATCGAACGCAGAAAACTATAATAATAATAACATTACCTATAACATCATTGTGTGTAATGGGCATTGTTCGAGGTAAGTTCAAAACGAGTGGAGAATATGTCACAGAAAATAATTTACGTACATAAATATTTATAAAATCGATGTTTACCAAAATGTTTGGCAAAGAACAAGTTTAATACGTCGAAAGCATTTGTGAGATTAAAATACTTGTACGTTAAATTATTATCGTCATATATTATAGGTATCTACCTAAAAGCACCTATATATAGGTAGGCGGTAAGTAAAAGTACAACTAATTTTTTTTTTATGTGATTAATTTCCCGTTGGTAGAAAACTCGTTTATAATTAATAATCATTTATTCGATATTCGTTTATTACTCTTGCAATATTTTTTTTCATCATTATTTTATAGAATGCGTAAGTACACGGAATGTTATATTGCAATATTAATAATATCGTACGAATAAGCACATTTCGGTAAAGTGGATAAAGAGCACTTTGTGGCTATAATTAATTATTCATATTACATTTTTTTTTTTTATTATTATTTTTGAAATCACGACACCTTTTTTCCTTTTTTTTATTTTTTATAAAATTTTTCTGAGCAAGAAGAATTTCTATTCCTCAGGACGGTTAAGTGGTCTTATGCGATAGAGCGTCCGAAGTTGGAATAGCATTTATACACAATATATAGGTTAGGAGGGTCGTTTATCGGCAATAGATGGCAACAAAATTGAACAAACTATTTTTCGAATTGATAATTTTGATTGAAAAACTGTGTGTGAAAATTTAAAAATATTCAGAAAATTTTTTTTAAAAAAAATACGAAACTCGTGAAATAAAAATTCCATATAATTCTTCTACTCCGTTATTTTATAATTCATAACTATAGGGAAGAAATATCATAATCGTAATACTTAAATGAGAGTTTTCAAACCTTTGTAATTTTAAAAAATAATACGCAGAAATGCTACTAAATTATGTATATATCAGATTTCTGATTATTACCTAAAAAAATGACGAAAATGCGCAGAGAAGAGGTATAAGGATTCAATATCATCTTTTACTGGTTCACAAATAAAAACGATTATGAGTCTGGAATAATTTATTGTCTAGAAATTATCTATTTTAGAGATTTATGAAATAATGTCCGGGGAAAATATGATCAAGGATACAATGTTTGAGTAAAAGAATAATAATAATAAAATACAACTTTATATATATTTTGTAGGGCCGTAAAATGAAAAAAAAAAAAAAAGGTGGAATTCGATCAACTGAAAAATATTGAATTTCACTATCGAATAAATATACAATTACTTACAAGGGATTGTGACCTGTCAGTCAAATTGGATGGTTACAATATTGCACAAATTTAATATATTCATTAAGCGGCTTAAATATATTATTATGTTGTTTTTACAATCGTGCTTTTGGTTTCGTTTTTAATATTCAATTAAAAATGAAATTTTCAAATTGAATAGAATTTACCTTCACTAGCGCCAAGAAAACTACAAGTAGGTAATTGTATTATAGTAATCATATATTTAATCCGAATTTAAAACTAATAATTACCGTCTTATAATATCAGAAACGTTAAAATTGTATCATAAAAAAAAAAAAAAAAAATACATGGAGCATTTTTAAGTAATTGGTTGATACGGCGCGCTGTATGGGTAACAGAAACGAGTAGATCATATCATTAATATAAAAAATGAAGAGTAATAAGTTACCAAAATGGTAGCAATAATGACAAAATATGATAGCCTCGTGATAGGTTAGGTACTGCGGAAGGTGATATAATATGTGATGAGAGTGAATTTTACTAATAACGTTTACAAATATTACAAATGTTATTTTATATTTTTAATTTTTTTTTCGAATATGAATCGGTTTTAATCTATTTTATGGTTTCACTATGTGAATTTTTCTGGGGCATTTTTTCCTCAGGTATTTTTGTTAACGTACATTTTTTTCCCGGTCATTTTGATAGGAAACCGCATTTGAGTCAGGTTATAAGAAAAAAAAGATTGATTTATTGAATAAAATTCGTCTTCTTTGGATTCATTTTTTTAAATTCGCATTGTTGGGTGCAATCATAAAATAAGACGACTTTACGATTTCTTTGTAAACCATGATTATTATTTATTACATCGTCTACCATTGAAAATTCCTGGTCATGACACTGAATATCTAAAATTGAGGAATAAGTATGTACCTATAGTGGATTAATTATTTCGTTTTCGCTTTTTTTTTCATAGTATATTAATAATCGTTTATGGTTTTTGAATCAAATAGAAAAAACCGTACACAAGAAATCAAACGTAACGTTATTATATTACAAAATATTGATTGAATTAATGTTATTTATTTTTACATTATTGCAGTCCCGATATTGGTACCGGCTGGCCTTTGTGGTATACCTTTATTTGAATAGTATCTATACTAACACGGTTATTTATTTTTATTTTTTTCTACAAAAGCCGTTTGTCAGAGTTATACAAGTATATAATATATAATATGATCGTTACGATATTATACGCGACTATAGACAAATGAATTTCAGCAATTACCTATATTAAATTACTATAACCGTGTTCGTCGAAATGAAAATAGTTTCGTATTTGTATTCGTAATATACGGTTGTTTGCTGTTGGTAATAGTTCGCGATGAGTCGCGCACAGATCATATTATTATTATATACATAGCTACTTACCTTTGCGTATGGAAAAACATCATGTTATTTTTTAATATTTAATAAAAAAAAAAAAAAAAAAAAAAAAAAAAAAAAAACAAAAGTACCTTTGCGACAGTGGCGTCATTTTGTATACAATAAGAATCGTTGTGATTTGGCACACATGTGCCCATAATGATAAAGGACGCGTGTGTATCCGCATCCCACGTAAGTCCTGTCACACATTGTTTTTTAACCCCTCCCGTGAGAGAATGAGAGAGATGGAGATAGGAGAGAACCAACGAAGAAAAATGATCTAAAATGTTGTTCGAAAAGAATCTCCAAAGTTCTCCTGCTACTTCGCTCGAAAACCATCCAACCCCTTTAAAAATGTCCTATGCCAATAAACTGTCGCATATAAGTGCGATAAAACTCTTCGAATGTACCATCAAGAGGGCCATCAGAAATCCTCATCTCGATTGCGATCTATAAACTTTTACACTAGCTAACTATACATTTTGTTTGAGGTTATTTTTTTATTTTTTTACAAACATTAAAACAAAATAAAATTTATGTATATTTTTTTAAAGGAAGTTTTTTAAATTTCCTTCAATTTTGTAAATATTTAAAAATTAGTTTTTATATCTTTCAATGGCCACCTTAATTATACAATTTTATAACTAATCTCTGGGATCATAGTAATACAAGGGGAAGAGGTAAGGCTAATTTTACGAACGAATATGACCTTTAATATCAATAAACTGGAGTTAAATTCACACTCTTTCATTTGGCCGGATCTAGTTTTTAAAATGTTTTTAATACTCATTGATTTTTTTGGTTTACGTTTTGTATGAGATGTATGTTCGTTTTTTTTGTTTTAGTTAATTTGGTTTAAGTTTAAGTACCTGATCAGTTTACAACTTGAAAGTCTCAAAAAAAAAAAAACTATTGTATATTAATTTTATTTAACTAATTCTATTAATATATAAAAAAACGAATAGCTTTTAAGCTGCCTTAAATCAAATTTTTATTTTTTATTATTATTTTTTTTTAAACTATCTCAAGCAACATAATGCTATATAATAACTAGCTGAATGATCTGGTATATCCTGTGTTTAATCTTGTCAAAAACAGAAACCAATGAAACAAATTCAATGCAATGTGTCTTCCCGTGTTTTTACCCTTATTACAGCCTGTGGAAATTAAATTGAATCATACATAATAACTGTTTTTTTTTCTTATCTGAATCATCAATTTTTCCCATAAAATTCACAAAAAAAAAATCCTTTTTTCGTTCTGAAAACACTAAAAACCCCGTGACCACCACATTTCTGGCGTTCAATCTCTATATGAAAAGTAGACAGCAACCTGCAACTATTGTTTTAAATGTCAATAGTGCAAAGTTTCACAAAGATTGGAATTAAATTGTAAATTTATACGAAAAATCAACATTTTATATTAACTTGATTTAAGGACTTATATAATATTTTATAGATTTAACAGTTTTTAAATTCTTGTTAAAAAGAAAAAATATTATTATATTACGCCATTATTTCCCGTCGAAATTTCTGTGCGTAGGCATATTGTTATTACTACTATTTTATTGTATTTTTAATCACCTTTATAAACGAAATAATATTTGCAAAAAATAAAGTTTTAATTATTTTATAAAAACTTCTTTATTGTTTTTTTTTTTTTTTTATTTTTTTCAGAATCGTCTATTC
>CABPRJ010000001.1:3455236-3494387 GCA_902439185.1 Cinara cedri
TTTTAATTTTTTTAAAAAAACTTTTTTTTTTTTTTTTTTTTTTTTTTTTTTTGAAAAGTATTTGCAATATTATACATATTTCCTATGTATGTGCCTATATACATAGGAAATAGGATGTAAGTGTTTACCATTAAAAGTTTTAATAATCGAAATTTACAATAATAATTATTTTACAACGTGTAGTATAAGTTATATTTTTTAACGATTCTACACCGTTTTACCGCGAGAAAACGACAATATCGATATAAATATATATATTATTATTATACAGAGCTGTATAATCACGTTGTATATTATACAAGACGAATATTTTACCACGAATCAGCGATTATTTCACGTTTTTTTTTTTTATTTTTTTCAGAATCGTCTATTCAGTAAGTACTTTTGTGTATAATATTTGCAACATTTCCCAACCTTACGTATTTATATATTTTATAACCATGACTCCCGTTAACGCGGGGAAATAAATATAAACAATATATTTTTGGAAACTTCAAATACTATTATATGAAATAGTGTACAGAATAGATACAGTGATATTAGATATAGATATTATAATACAATTAGTAGATAGCAGAAGTGGGTATAGTTTACTAAAATAAGTGCAAATTTTATCCCACGATGAGATATTATAATGTAGTATAACAATTCGTTTTTCATATTTAATTTCTCATACACTCTGTAATACAAATATTATATTTATCACATAATTCGTGGCCTTATCAAATATTTCACGGATTAATCAATACAATTTTACCTTCTGAGAATTATGTTTAATCAGTATGATGGCTGCCAAGCTTAGTAGAAAAACAAGTAAAAACAGTGGCGTTTTATTTTTCATGTCTGTGGCGAAAACGTGATAACACGTCATAAACTACAATATTATAGTGATGCAAACTCAAAAGTGCAAAATTGTCCAAGTTATTATTACTGTCAAAATGCCCTAAGGTATTATATAAAAAACTCTTCATCGAATGGTAAACTAAAATTCATTCTTATAACTATAAATTTACTACAAAAGAAAACTAAATTATTGTTTTCTAAAACAAAATTCGCAAACGAATTTATTATTGCTATAATACTTATTATATTATTATTACATTGTAGTTTGTATATTGTAAACTGTAATCAGTAGTTGAAATTTTGTTAAAATATATCTTAAGAAGTAATTAAATAGTTGAGCCACAGTTAGACCATGGCTTAGTTTGAGCACTACTTAAAAAATATTAAGTTGGCAATTAGTGCAAGAAAAAAAAAAAATTAATTTTAAATAATTCTTAATTTCTACTTAAATTTCAAGTGTCACAGGTGCAAACGGATATTAGTCTCGATTATTAAATACTTTTAGTACTATTAGATAAACGCATTATGATAATGTTACAATGTGTTTACATTATCTACAATAATTTTGGCACTGATTATAGAAAATTCGCATCGTTCGAGCGTAAATAAAACGGCCGTCCGTTCGGCAATTCGGTAATAAGTCGAATTGGACTACACTCTCTACAAGTACTATATATTTATAAAAAAACAATTTGATATTATATTCTTTCGAAAAAACCCTACGTAAACTATGTAATATTATACTACACGGTAATAAATAATAATGCAATTATACAAAATGTAATACATAATCGTATTTAATTGCGAAAGTGTTGATTATACAGTACGCCTTTTTCGCACGGTGCCGCAGGGAAACGAGAGCCGGCCGGGGACGACTTTTGGACGTGAATTACCGGTTTATAAATTTCGTTATTGTTACGCAGCAGTGGTATCGTACGACTTATTCAAAATATTATTATCCGCGAAAAATCCGCGTAAACGTAATTATAAAATAATCAAAAAAAGGGAACAATATTTTCAACTGCGCGCGTCCGGTAGAATACGCCCTATATTTTATTAAGTTATTTGTACCGTTTTAATCGTATTATTGCTGTCATAATAATAATAATATTAGTATTATGATTATTATTCGTGTGATTAAATACAAGGAAAAATGAGCAGCACAGCTCCGCAACCGAAGCAGGATTTTTCCCCGGTTGACTGTTGCCGTTACAATATTTCATTTCAGTGTTTTTAAAAATTTGGATAGTGATAAGGAATATCGAACAAAACAAGTTCCATCAAAATAGGTAAAGTAGTCCTCGCGATTTTCGCTGACACAGAAAACCGACGGTGGGTTCGGCAGGCGCGTCTTTCGATTTTTTTTTTTTTTGGTACGCATACATATTGAGCAGGCCATTATTTTCGTCAGAAATAATTTACATTATCAACTCTTAAGCCTAAAGATGTAGACAATTTGAGAGTTCATTTATTTTATAGTATATTATTTTTGCTATGTTCTTATATATTTTTTTTTTTAGTTTTTAATTTTTAAAAATTTATAATTATGTTCTTTTTATTTTAGAATAAATACTAAAGTTCAAATTTAAGGTGTTGCATACATATATACTATACATATATATTCTATACATGCAACACTTCTTAAGTATTAAATTCATAAAACATTTAAATGTCGCTACATACATATCAAGGTACAAAATCATACATTTGTTGCTGTATAATATATTGCTAAAATATTATTTTAAACTGTAATGCTTAATCTATTAAAATTTATTGATTACCTAACTTTTTTTTTCAGAAAAATAAAAAAATTAATAATGACAATATAAATTTGTGTTAATATTAATGGGGAGAGATAAGCTAAGCAGTGCGAAAAGTGTTAATAAATTAATTTAATACAAATTTAAAATTAAATAATTCTAATAAGTATAACCTTCTAATAAGTATAAATATAGATCCTCACGATGATAAACTATGTAATTATAAACAAAATCGAATTTTAGTTTTACAATTTGTATAACCATTAACATTACTTGGACATTAAATTTTGTTTTAAGAACACATTTTTAAGTGATTTGAATGAAGAAGCCGTCTCCATAAGTATTTTTTTTTTGCTTCAGGCCGTTTTTCGCGACCCCACTTTCGCGTTTTTTACTAACTGAATTTAATTTTTCTATATTGAGATTTAAGATTAAAAATTATTAAGTAAACTGTAAAAATAATAAATTAATAACATAAAATAATACTACATTCAATGATAGGGCATTCGATAAAACTATAACAGCAACTGCTGCTAATGAATACAACGGTTATACATTCAGATAATGATTTGTGGTTACTGGTCATAATAATTCAAACACTGATCTATTATTAATATTATTATATTGTATTATATTAACAGATAACAATTATCAATACGTTAATATTCTCTAGACTGTAATTCCTTATCAAAATAATTATAAAATTATTAATTCGTTTTTTTTTTTTTTTTATGTTGGACTGGCGCATTCCACGCGTCTGCCCTAGTGAGCCAAAAATTATAATACGGAATTTTAGGTACTCAAGTGTATACTTTAAAGCCCGCAAATGACGCCCCTGGGGGTCGGCGGTTGGTAGTTCAAACTTTCTACTGGCGCATTCTTGACAAAAATTGTATACGCATACACACATACTAACCAAGTTATTAGTTACACGTTTTACTTATTTTCATGAATCTGTCAGGGTATTTAAAACCCGGCATTTCTCGTCAAAACATGAAATCTGATCAAACATATGGTCGGTTGGTGAAGGATGGAGTTAAAACTCTATAAAAACACTCCAATTCCCGAGTTTGAGCTAAAAGTGCCCAAATGTACCGGGAAAAAATGCCTAATAAAAATAATACAGTTCAATAGTCTCCATTTTCGGGTAAAATTTGATCGAAAAAAAAAAACGTATAACGGAATGCGCGAAAATTACTATAGTCACTTATTGGCCTAACTCGATATTACTATTATAATTTTATTATTTTACGCACAACCGTTTCTGGCCGTTTTCCCAGTTCCAGAATAACGGCCGCTCGATTACGCATTTTAACAATCGTTTTATATATACACTAGTATTACGTTCGGATTTTCATTTAGTTTAACGAAATTTTTCATTTTTTTTTTTTTTCATTTGGCAAATATACAGAAAAATCATACTACGCGGGCACGGACTATACACTATATTATTATAATATTATATAGCTGCACCGTCCCCGTTGACCTAATTGGACGGATTCATTCCGGACAGATTGGCAACACGCGTATAATAATTATACCTATACACGAAACCGACGGACGAATATTTGTGTTTTATTCGTTTCCATGTTTTCCTTCAAATCCGATGATATTATTATCGTTTTTAGATTATGAGCAAGGCAAGTTGTTTAATGGTATTACAGTATAACGTGTTTGATTTTACTTTTTGGGTACGTGTAAACAATTCTTCTATAGTCAAACTTTTTTTAAGAAAGTGCTACTAGGCATTAATTTTAATCCAGTTTCGGTGAATTGAGGAAGTCATATATTGATTTTCCTTTTTAGTATATTTAGTACAAAGAAAAAACTTATCATTTATTGGGTATTTTATGTCGATTTCTTGGTTATCTTCGCAGCAAAGAGAAAAAAGGCCGACTTACAAAAAATGTTTTTTTATTAGACATTTGACCTTGTACCTCGACACAGATATTATACAAAACCTGATAATAATATTGCGTTTTATCACATTTATTTAATATATTTTTAAAAGTTTGTTTTACAGAGTATTTCCACTCGGTATGTTAGCCTTTAGCAAAGTGCTCAGTAAACACATTGCCAACCGATACTGGTGCCCAAACGGAGTCGTCATCGACCCATTTCACATCGCCGCGCAGGGAACAATAATATGATCCAACTGGCGAGGACATGTCACAAGGGTACTTCATATTATATACGTATATATATATATTTTTATTTTTCTCAGCTTAAAAGGCTATTGAGTCCAATATAGTCATGAAACAAATTTTTACTCGTTTCTCTCTATCAAAATTCGTTGTATTGTATTGTATTGTATTATATTATATTATAATCATATCTGACTTTCTGATAGTCACAATCTTTTTTGTTGTTTTTTTACAGTGTAGTACTAAAAATAGAACCAGATAAAAACAACATTAATTTTCAACCGTCCGTGGCGATCGTGCAAACTGGATTCCGTGGTGCCACAACGTCTTGTTTATAACGTGAAACGAGCCTAACGTACAGTTTTCTAAGTTTTGGTGGCCTAATTAAAATATTAAAATGTTAATACATTTTTTATGTTTACTTTAAAATGCTTTAAGTCTATTTTTTTTCAAAATATAGACTATATTATTTTTTTTATTAATTAAATCAATAACAGGTGTAATATAAATAAATATTTTTTTAATTTACACTAGTCGATACACACAGACGGGTTTTTGTAAAAAAATCCACGCAAAAAAATAATTTTATACTCTTGTATTAGGCATCTATGGGTATGTTTTTAGTTCCTGAGTGGAGTGAAGAATAATGTATTAGTTTTAAAATGATGTTTATTTTTTATTTTTCTTATGTGAACGCTTTTTATAACAGAAAGCTTACTTCGATTTTCAAGTATAGCACCTTTTCTGGAAGAAAAAGTTCTCTTGTAGTACTTTAAAGACGTCTTTTTTTAAAATTATCATTAATATTCGAGATAAACAGGAAAACCTAGTTCTTTAGGTTAAAAAAGATTGAAATATTAAAAATAAGGTTGTCACCATTTTTATTTATTTTTTGTTATGATTATTTTTTTTATTATTTTAATATTTTTTAAACAATCATTGTTGTCATGTAAACGCACATTGTTGCACATTTTACCACACTATGGCATCTCTATATTATTGACAAAACAACACTATATACTGAACTCCACTCAGAATCGTTTTTTCGTTAACAATAGTTTATTATGGTTGTACATTAAATTCCCGTCTATATTTTACCTTCACAACTTACAACCTATAACAGTCGCTGCACCTACGTGAAAAGTATGTCGAAATACTTTTTTTTAAAAATTTGTGGGTAGTTTTGGTATTTTGTATTTATTTTTATGTATAATAATGTCATTTTATGTTTCATATTTCAGCCAACTAAAACTTATCGTTACATTCGTTGATCTCTGAAACGATCAATCACAAAATGTTGTTATAACACCAGAAAATAAGACATTACATTGTAACTGCGTTATAAATCTGATGATTTCGATTAAAATGTCATGTAAACATTTGTCAAGCTTATTTTTTTTTTTATTTTTTTGATAAGCAATCTATAAAATTTATGTTATTTGTATATTTAGTAGTATAAAAATTATATTTGTAATATTTAGTACAATTTTTAACCGTAGAAATCTATTATAGTTACAAACATATTAATATTGACACGAATACTATTAATATCAGATGGGTGACACCGTTCGTGAGTTAAACGTATAGACAATTTTAAAATATTTAGACCAGAGTAGCAGAGAATGGTAATTGAATGCCATAACCGCATTTATACGATAACCTGTGTAAAGTCTGGAATGTTATAACTCATTAACGGTACGTGCAATAGTATTTCCGGGGTAAAAAAATGTTAACTTTCCGAATCTAGTTTGAAAAGTACGGCACGACAGGTATACCGTATATTATATAAATGGAATAACGGTGTACGGGACAAGGGTAAAATTTTCAAAACGTTATATATAAATAAGACCGTTGAATACGATTCGATCGGTTTTGCTCGAAATCTTCTTACATAATCGCTGATGGATTACGAGTGAAAAATACCGCGTCCCGTATTGTTTAGTTGAACAAAAAAAAACACACAAAATATTAACGAACACAAAAAACCACGGAGCGGAGGCCCACAACAGCTGGTGCAGATTAGTCGGGAAAATATTTATAATCATTTTTTATGCTATACCTTTACGACGACGGTTATGCAAATCGATTTCGTGAAAAATTAATCGGCCGCGCGCGCATAATTCCGAGTCTGAAACAATAAAACCGGGCTAAAATATTATTTTAACAGCGTGCTTCGAGTGTTCATTAAAACGTACAACAATATTGTCGTAATAATAATTATATTTGACGAGCCGAAAAACGTTCTTATAAATATTTAAATACGCCAACGGGTGACTGTTATCACCTGTTATTTATTTTAAATACATAATAGCAATATATTTATACAGGGGTATTCGACTTGACGGCCAATGATTATTCGGCGGGCGCACTCGAACGGGGTGAACTCGGCGGCCTGTTTACTTTGTTTTTTTGTTTACTCGCAGTATTATTACGACGCGATTTCGCGAGTTTTTATAATTCGAATTTTTTTATTTTTTTTTTTTTTTAAATTTTAGTTTTTCAACATTGTATAAACAACACTGCCGGCACATAAAACCGCTATAGATGAACTAGCTGGCTTTATACACGTGTGCGATAGTTGCGCGAAGTTTGAAAATGCCTGCGTATACCGAATAAGAGTGCGAATGTAATCGATTAACCCGTAGCCCGTGTGCAATATATATGATTATGCCGCGAATTATGCGATGATATTATGAATAAATGTTTGAAATCGATCACAAATATTATTTCAACACATTATTCACGGCACAAACAAACATTTCGCGGGTTATCGCGCTATCCAATACAATTTGTCCCTTTTTATGGAACTCCGTCATATCGTTATATACGTACAGTTGGCCAAACGCAGTTGTTTTTTTACATCTATCTGTACGATTGAATATGACAACGAAAGTTAACCTACATTTTTCAAAATAACCGTCATTTATAATGATACCAAACGTGCTATTTGATAATTACGAGTACCATAGGCACCGTATTTAGGCTTCTAGGGTCAGCGAGAAACAGATCGTCAACGAAAAGACGATTAAAACCAACAGATATAATCAATATTTATGTACATTTTATTATTGGATTTTAGATTGACCGCGATCCTTACATGCGTCGTGTGATAAGATATTCATTATTAATGTGACTGTCAATCAGCGTCTTATTATTTTACAATAAATTACATCGATGGTGACACGGCAAAAAGGTATAAGTGACACGATTCATAGTTTTCAGGGGAGACAAAAAACATTTATCGGTGATTTTAACATTTTTCCTTCGGGTTGAAATTACTTTTATTTTTGGTTGCAATAGAGAACTTTATCATTGAGTACTTTTTTTCCGTTCGTACGTCTTTCGTATGAATACGCATTGTTAACTGGCTTTTATTGTCGTTTAGGCCCTATAATATAGAAGAAAAAATAACAAGTGGCATTTGTACCCCAATATTAAAATTCGAATCATTCATTAAATAATGGCCACGGCTATTTCTGGGCACGTGCAATAGACAAAACACGTATTCCCCCACCCAACAGTGAAACCGTGTCGCTTAGAACCAAAGTTTCGCTTTGATTCTATTGCCGTGCTAATAATAATAATAATTGATATTTGCGAATACATAGTAATTGGTATACCATTATGCACACTAAAATTATAACATAAAATCGATAAATATTGTTTTCAAAAGTACCTGCCTATGATATGAAAGGCGATTTATCAGCAGTGCCTAGGGCTTACGGATGGCTTAATTCGGCTCTGCTGATGAGTCGTGCTATTGTTCAAAGAGGCGTAGCCGGAAGGTACTAGGGAATAAACATGTGAACATGTGGTAATTTTATTTCACATCTGTACGATGTGACGAATAGGACGTGACGTATGAATGTGACGTAACGAAATACGATTCTGAATGGAATCGTATTTTTTCCCTTGTTGTCATAATAAACCAGAAATTGACAAACATCGCGCAACAAATTGCTAATTTTCCCATTTATTAAGAAAACTACAAGGAAAATGAAAACATTTGACGGTTTTAATGGACCAACTAAATCCAAAACGATACAAGGAAGTTCTAATAAAGTTTTTGATTGGAGCGAGATTTTAAAGCGTAGATAAATAGTTTATAGACTGTACACAAAAAAAAAAAAAAACAACACTAATATTTAAAGACCGGATTTATATTCTCTTATAATCCACAAAAAGGCGTTTTAAAGCATCAAAAAATCTCTGAAAAAGCATTTACAAACATTTAAAAAAAAAACAAAAACAATAGAGGAGTATAAAAGTACCCTCACTAATGGCTCTAACTTTTATTAAATTAAATTTTTTAACACTACAAAATTGAATCATACAAAATAATTTCTTTTAAATAAAATTGTACGTATTATGAAAAAAAAAAAATGACTTTTTA
Organism: Cinara cedri; assembly: GCA_902439185.1. Taxonomy (NCBI): domain Eukaryota; kingdom Metazoa; phylum Arthropoda; class Insecta; order Hemiptera; family Aphididae; genus Cinara; species Cinara cedri. The sequence continues at coordinate 3,464,377 of CABPRJ010000001.1, forward strand.
TTAATCATTTTTGCGGTCTTAGAAAATAGTATTTATACACTAAATGCGTTTTTATATGTTTTTTAAGTGATATTTCTCGAGTCTTTCCGACGTTTTCAAGTGTTTTTTTTTTGTTGATTTTGAGAACACGCGAATTCCCGGGCCTCTCTCTATTTATATTAGTAAAACCAATAGATCGATCCTTTAAATCAATACGTTCGTCCCTTTGTGAAAACCTAATATAGGCATCGCGGGCGTGATATCGTTCAACGAAAACGGCGGGTGCGGGTAAAAATATGACCCGCCCATTGAATAACGATATTAACAATAATAATAAAAAAAAAAAATCATAACAATAACAATAATATATAATCCGGAATACGCGACCGCGCATAACCGCGTAATACCTTTAGTTATTATGCGCGTACATTCGTGCATTACAATAATACGCGGTCCGACGTTGAAACGGTTAAACAATATTTTACCGACCGGAATCGCACTTCAAGCAACGACAGGTGAGCGTGTGTGTGCGCGCGCATTTTTATTGATTGTTTTATCCGCGGGTTAAGTTTATTGCGATAGTAAATTCGGCGGACGTCAAGAAAAATGTATAAAATTATTAGTCGGCCTCGCGTACACGCACGCACACGCGCGCGCGCCTACGCACTACACCTGCCCCGCGAAATTTCGCCGTCGCGACCGCGTCGTGCGCGCCGCCTATTATTTAATATCGTAACGCGATATTACTACTACGGTGATTATTATTATTATTGTTGTTGTTTTTGTTGTTGTTGTTGTTGTTGTTGTTGTTGTTGCTGTTGTTGCTGTTGTTATCATTATATGTATATACACACATAGATTATACACCCGGCGCTCTGTCACGGTACACGTATAGCCGGTATACGGTATACGCATTATTATTATTATTATTATTATTATTGTTGTACATAAGAATGGGTTATGCGCGTATACGTTACGCACGCACGGTTTAGCAACGGTTTTCCGCCGGGAAATTTCCGAAATAAATCTGACGGATAGGTACCGTTACACACGTGCGTATACGCGCGGACGGAGGGCGGCGGCGAAAGATCGATCACAACAATGCGCGGACCGCGAGTGTTTCCCGCCGAAAAACCCGAAACAATGGACCGCTCGCTATACGACCCCGCGCGGTTGCTCCGCGTAATAATAATAGGTAATGATAATGCCCGGAACACGGACGCCCCCGTCTATCGGAGGGGCGGTGGAGGGGGGGGGGGGGGGGGGTAGAAGCGCGCGGCGCGCGTAATAATATTATACTCGATACAATGCGCGTAATGTTAGTTTACATCCATCATATTATCATTATACGCGTACGTATATACGCGCGTGCACGTGTGCCGTTATAATTTACGCGGTTCCTGTACGCGCGTGTTATACGGTTTTCGACGATACATTAATATTAATAAATAATAATAATAATAATAATAATAAGTTTCGCGGAGATTGAAAAACGCAACAACCGGCCGCCCCACGTCGCTCGCACGCGCGCGATAAAATGCGGACCGGAAGAACGATCGCGAAATCGTGTAGTCCGCGCGCTCTAATAATATGCGAACGGCTCTGCGCTTTCCCCGAAAACGTTTCGGGCGCACCGCCGTAATGAGTCGAGATCGGAGTCGATGTTTTTTACTATGTACCACCTTTCTCTCCGGAAATTTTGCTCGGATTTTTCGGAGCGTAGCGTTTTTTTCCGAAAGGATATTATACCGGGGCGGCACCGTTGAGTACGTCATTTTTTGATTTTTCCAGGGGTTTTCGTAATAAATGGTTAAAAACGAATTTACGAAATTTATATCATTTTCCAATGGTTAACATAACGGTCTTTCAAAAAACGCACTTCCGAACTCCGCTCAGAATCGTTTTTCGTTAGCGTTTTTCCTCTACCCTCCCAACTTCTCATCTACAACAGTAGCCTACCCGCTGTGCGCAGTATATGTCCGTTTTTTTTTTTTTCTTTTGAACTTAACTGTACAAAATTGCGTGTTTATTTTCAAAATTATTGTACGCGCGTGTGTGTTTTAAACGTTTAATTTCTATGTATTAAGGACTAGTTTGAGAGCTAATTGACTTCAGACCTTCTTCTCCGGGACAAATAAAACAATTAATAAAACTAACGTGGTATCACGTTTCATGAATATGATAATATTTGTGTTCTTTTTGATAAATATTTACTCGGCAGTTGTGTTTTTTTTTCGTTTTTTTTTTTTTTTGGTATTGTCGAGTCCATGATTTTTCAAAATCATCACAATAAATATAAGAATATATGTACACATTTCGATTACAATGAAAAAACTGTAGCTTGTCTGTCACTCTCGTACATACGTATATGATGGATTTAATGATGCCATGCAGTGATGTAGCTACACAGCAAAACATTTTTATCGCCCATATAATACAAAATAGAAATTATACTTTTCGCCACCAAAACCGTGCTGCGAATGTATTTTTGACTGAGTAGTTGTGATTTTCTTTGGAAAAGTTAAACCCTCCCGCACCTTATCACATTGAAAATTTCTTTTTCATTTTATAACAGATATATTATGTTTATACTTTGTATTTGTTTCTAACACGTGTTTATGAAAATATGATAAATGAGTACGGTTATTGTTTAGCTTTTAGTATATATACACATTATGTATATTATAATTTTGTCAGCTTTATCAGTTTGTCACTGCATCCAATAAATTGGCATGGAAAACTAGCTGTTTGGCTTGCTTCACGTGAACGTCAATTCAATATTAACCATAATTTGTCTACGAAATACTTGACAGTCACCAGCTTCACGCACGTAAGCCCCCAAAAGAAACATACGGCACGAGGCGACCATCTTGATTGCCCCTGCAGCAACTATGTCACTAATGACATGTTTTGTTGTCATTCCCGATTTATTTATTTTATGAAGTTATAGTTATGACCAGGGCTCGAGACTTTGCATTTAAAATCCACAGAAACGAGCTTAAAAACATCAAAAGCCCTAAGAAAAAAAAAAATGCTGAATAACAAAAATGACAGAGGGCTCAGAGGAGTTTGAAATTTCCACCTTTACCCACCATAACTAATCTAACCATAAAATGTAATGTTATAACACTGCAAAAACGATTAACAAAAAATATTTTTTTTTTATAATACTAACAATTCTTTTTCAAAACTTGTGTCAATCATTTTTGCAGTGTTTGAAAATTGAATTTTAATAGTTAGAGCCGTTAGAGGAGGGAGAGGGAACTTTTAAAAATATACTATAATTTTTTTGTTTTTTTAAGGCCGTTTTCAAGACTTTTTCGACATTTTCTATCATTGTTTTGTTGATTTTAAGTGCATAAAGTCCCGAGCCCTGGTTATGACCATTTTTTTAACAAGACTACTGGAAAAGTTAATGAATAAACTATTTAGGTTAGGTTAGTTTATGCAGCACATAGTATAATATCGAATTCCTAAACTATAATAAGTTATTTTAAAATTAGATACTTAAAAACAATATGGTTTTTTGGGGGTTTATACTTATACGCAGCTGTTTGCCCGCCGTATACTTTTGTTCCGTTCGATTTTTTTCATTTTTTTTTTTTAAACAATATAATGTGTATATATAAAATAACGATGACGATTTTTATAATATTTTATAATAAATATGTTAATGCGATTCATAATATTATAACGAATTCGGAAATTTAAAACGCTCAAAAAGTTAGCATACACTTTTTCTTATAAGGCATCTATACCTATTCGTGTTTAATATAAGCAGATATTGCTTTTGGGCACGCCACTGATGTTAATGGGTTTCTGAAAAGGAAAGATATTTAAAGTTATTTAATTTAATTTTGTACGTGACGATAAATTATTGCTAACTAAATACGATTCTGAGCAAGCTCAGTTAAACATGTTTCGGAATGCTGTGGAACAAAACGCTCGAAAATGTAAAATGTACCAACATTTTACAAAAAATCATTTGTTTTTAAAAACTCTACCAAGTATGAAAAAGACCAAGTATTGTACGTTTATTTTCAATCGAATTATATAACATTAAAATAAAACCGATGACAATAAATTTATTTTCATTGGCTGATTTTCTGATTTGAGCAAGATATCTAATAGAAAAGTTGTTCACAAACAGGAAAATTCAATATTCGTATTGAATAATTTATAATTAAACATATTTTAGTAAAACCAATACATTCCTCGCTTAGAGTTTTAAAAAAAAACAAAAAAAAATACAACACGTTGTGTTTTTTTTTTTTGTTTTTGACGAGTTTAAAATAATCGCCGACCGAAAATTCATCAATCAAACAGCTGCACATTTATTACATGGTCGGACCGAGCTGGAACAATGGCGTAACAATCCACTTTTGGTGGATTGAAAATATTGCGCCCTCCGCTGTCAAAAGGTACTTAAACAAATCTCATATATTGTACCGGCATACTCTCTTTTTGGACGTTAGATAATATGATCTTATAAAATCGAATAACATGTATTCCGTGTAAAACAATAGTTATTGAAAACAAATAATAAATTATAATTATTGGTATATAGTATTAAACTTATGATGCCTATAAAAAAAAAAAAAAAAAAATATAGGCAGTTTTAAAAACCGGAATCGGGCGAAATCACCTTGTCGTTGTTTCGTAGCAGCCGAAAGTCGACAAATTATTATTATTTCCGAAAAAAATATTGTTATATTTAATATGCATTGCGATTTTTACGACATAAACGACAACCGTTTTGTAAAATACAATTCTATACCATGGTAGTTTTATTGCTATGTGTTACGGATTTTCAGCTCAATCAATGTATAATAATATTATTCTCTTTACGACATGCAACGAGTTACATTTTTGTCCAAAACTACAGCCGGCAGTGGCGACGTGAGTATAGTTGTGCGGGTCTAAAGACCTGTAGGATTTTTTTTTTTTTTTTCAATATGTGTGTGGGTGGCGTGGTCATCTAGGCGGGTGTTGGATCTCTAACATTAGGCATGAGGTACATCGTAGCTGTTTAAAACTATTTAGTTGTTTTTGCGAAAGGCCGCTCATTTAATAATAACAACGAAATGTTAAAATACGGTAGCTTCATAATACTTTTATATTGTATAAAATAAAGAGGCGTGAAGCCTTTTGTATCAATAAATTGGCGGGTAAGTGGGTCAAATAATTTCGCGAGGCTCACTCATGTTGTATGTTCGCACCGCTATTGACCGTCGAGCAGGTACATTGAATGGAGAAGGGGCAATTTTACCTGTGGAAATTTCCATTTGGGAGATGATTTTATATTGAATCCATAAAAAAAAAATAATAATAATAATTGTAAAAATGTATTTAGTGAGTGTTTAACTATTATAATTTGGCGTTTTTCTCGGTTTTATTTATATAGGAACAAATGGGCATGCGTTCCAAACAAATTTTAAATTAAAAAAAAAAAACCATAACCATATTTTCAGAATGTTGTAATTTATTTTCATTCGTGTTCAAATTTAAATTTATGTTAAAATTCGTTAAAAACACGAACAATACAATTTGAATTTATTATTTTTTATTGCAAATTAATGAACATTTTTGCTGACTATACAATTTTATATAACGAAAATCACTTTTCGAAAAAAAATATTTCGGTGGTACCGTAGCAGGATCTAAAACGTGTCTTTTCGGGACGTAAAATATGAAAATAACGGCTTGGCCACCACTGCGCCAGAGCGAACATCGATTACTAAATATTTTACACACTTGTATTCGAATTTTCTTAGAAAACTAAAGAAAATTACTTTTCTTTTGAAAATTTAAAAAAACAAAACCGGAGAGATACCTAATCTATAAATTTACGGCATCACCGTCGTAAACGAGAATGTTTAACATTATAACTTGAATATTTCGCTGTGCGGGTAATGATGATAATAATATTATTATCGATCAGAGATGAGCTCGTTTGCGGCGTCTAGTCTCTTTTGATCCGATTCTGTTGTATAACAAGCGGTTATATTATAACAGTAATAATAATAATAATAATAATAATAATAACGAGTGGTGTGAGGCGCTATTGTGCAGTAACGGTTGAAGTTTGCGACACAGCAATAACTGCAGCAGAGGTGCGGCGGACACAGACAGAGGAATATTATATATAATATTATAATGATACGGAGATCAGAGAGAAAAGATATGGTTGTGTAGTGTTGTAGGCCAAACATTTTTCATCGTCCGTCCCATCGTTTACTTCTCTATAGGTACCTACTTTTATAATATCTCCATCCCGGAAGCGTCGGAAGTCTGTGTTTTTTCACGGCTGAAAAGGCGATGAAAAACTTATGACCGCGCACAGAGAGAAATTATTATTATTATTATAAATATTCTCTTCGTGGTCGGTTTTTGCACGGAAAACACTTATTAGACAAACGAAAGAATAAGATACGTATATTATATCTGACAGCAGCCGGCTCGGCAGCGGCTTTGATGTCGACCCAAGTTGGTGAGTTTTTTGGTCTTAAATTTAAAAAAAAAAAAAACCTGAAGAAAAGAAACTATATGTATATTTGTTTTTGTAAAATTAAATATTTTTTTAACGAGCGTTTTAAATTTTGCAATATACGATAGGTGATCCGACTAAACTCCGTCTATAGTCGTACTACGTTATTGATCGGACAAAATATCATTACGGTCGTTTTTTATCCATGTAATACGAGCGTTTAGATTATAAATGAAAATTACTTGCAGTAAACAAAATGTTTAACCGAAAAACACTTACGCCAATCAAAAACATCAAATTTATTAGGAGATTTCATGTAGCGTTTTGAAATTTGATGGTGTATTGAAAATATTATTTTTATTTTTTGATAATCTTTCCGGTATTCTTAATACTAGATAACTTCTTTGTATAAAAAATAAAAAATAAATAAATACTAATAATAATAAAAAAGAAATATTTATGTAATGTTGATTTTTGAAGTCAAAATCGACTGTTTTTATTTTGTTTGAAATCAAAGCTGAATGTTGAAATTTCGATAAAATGCATATACATCATAATAAATTGTAAAATTACAATTACTTTCAATTTTAATTACCTAGGAAAAAAATAATGAAAAATGTTTAACTGAACTCCATTTCACTGAGAATATTTTATTTTGTTCGCTTCGATTTCTTTTTTCTTCCAGGTAAATTATTTTCTCTATTTCGCCACGAGAACGGTCGCTTGCGATTATACGAACGGACGGTTTGGACAAAATAATTACTCCGATAAAGAACAATTTAAACGGTAAATAAAGGTCACATTATAAATTAAAACTAATTATTATTCGTTTTACTTTTACGGTTTTTTTTCCCCGACAGCGGTCGTAAATTTCAAAGTTAACCGAAAAGGAATGTACCGAGAATACCGCACTAAACGCGCGTTGTCGGATACACATAACGACCGAAAGGAAACTATAATATCTATTATACACTAAAAAGTCGGTATACGAGGAGCCGAGTTCAGGATATACAGTGGTAATTAAAAAAACAAAAAAAAAAAAAAAATAAATAAATAGTATATTGAAAGCAGCGAAATAATTCGTAGGATTCGAAAAGGAGATTACACAAGTATAGCGGTCGAATTATTAAAATCTTAACGCTCGCTTAGATTTATTCTCGTTATTAAATATTTTTCTCGGTTTTAATTAGGTTTTAAATTAATATAGCTACGTTGAATTGAACGTTCCGGAAATTCGCCTTGTACTTTGTTTGTGTGGAATTAAATTTACTATTTTAAAGCGTTTATCCACGCAGAATATTTTATTATAACCATAGATGTATTAATAAATCACTTCAGGCGGGCATATGATTTTACGGGTTTAGCGAACCCGAGGCTCCCAGTTTCTGCTGATGGAAAGCTCAGGTGGGTGATTCCAATTAGCGTGTGGTATTGTTTCTGGAGGGTAGAGGAATTTACTTCAGTTGTTAATAACATTCTTCATGTTAAAGGGGATCAAAATACTCCCGTGGCACATTCTACCTGTCGTGAGAGGCGACAAATGGGACAAATGCGGAGTTCTAAAAACGATTTTGGAGAATTGTCCGGTCATGAATGTGCACAAGGATAGATGGTGAGCCACCATGATGTTTGTAGCTAGATTAGCTTGGATAGGAGAAAATCTGGAATAAGTTAACAGTAATAGGCTTGAAGATTATAATGATGAGTAGAAGTAAAACAGAGCACGAGTTTGGAGGAAAAGGACAAGATATTTAACGAAAATAAGTGGTTATAGATGAGATTGAAAGTTTTAAGTACCTAGGATCTTTTGTACAGAAAAACGGCGTCTTTCGTGAAACTGCGAAACATAGATTTAAGTGTGGTTGAATTAAGTGTAGAGAACTGTCAGATGTTTTATGCGACAAGAAAATAATTCCAATAAGACTTAAAGTTGAGTTTTACAAAATGTGGTAAGACTGACTATATTGTATGGTTCGGAATGTTGGCTAGTCGACAGAAAGATAGAACAAAGAGTGAGTTTAGCAGAAATGAGGATACTTAAGTGGATCAGAGGAGTGATAGTAGGTAGGATAAGAGATGAGTACATAAGAGGTAGCTTAAGTGTGGCTTTGATAGTAGATAGGGCCAGCCGGTATATGCAAGGTGGGAGATCGGGTCAAATGGAAGTTTAAAACGAGGATGGCTCTTGTCTATGATGTCTGCGAACAATGTCGAACGAGACAAATAGTTAGGGGCAACTGTGGATTAAATACATACATAATTTTATCAAGCCGTAAAATTGATTATGAATACCCATAATCATATCAATACGATAGATAAATAAGCACGCGCAAATGCAAATTATGTGGATAATAGTCACAATAAATTGCCACGTAAAAATAGAAATATTAAACCATTTCTTCCATGACTGTATGCCTTCCTAACTAGCACTATTTCTCACGCTCAATATAGGTGCTCCCCATTGTCTGCTTAATGGCATAGTCCATATATAAACGTATCTATGGATACAACCAGAAACGACCCTTCGATAGGAATAAAAACAAATTATAATAAATATAAAATAAATACAAACGTAAAAAATATCAAAATATAAAGAAAAATAGGTCGCAAAATACACACGCGAGCATTCATAATTTTAAAAACGACCACTGATAATACCTTCGAAATAACCTCTGACTCCTCCACTCCCACCCCCCTTCTGGATACGGATTTTTTCGCAGTCGTAACGTACGCGCTAAAACACCGGCTGCGGCCGCGTCGGTATGGTTTTAGACGGCGCTCGGTTTAATCTGAAATTTAAAGTACACTCGAGCTGCACCGCGATATGCGAGTGAAATATCGTGTGTGTAGGTATTCGTATTAATATTACAGCGGATAATATCGAATGAAAAACAACATTTTTACTGACGACGACGACGACCGCGATGACGCGACGGCTCCCCCCTCCCCCTCTAGAGAACTAGAGAAACCGGCGGCGTGCAATAGTATCGCGATGACTATATCGTATAATAATACATACTGTTATAATATACCTATGCGCATTCCGCGTGACCTTTTCTAAAAAAGCAGCTACCGCCCCTCCACCCTTCCCATACACACACCTGTTCCCCATAAATTAACTGCATCGCTGGTAATGGTTCGCATCCAAATGGCATATTCCCACGCGTTACACCCCGTCATCGCTGCCGTCGCCGAGCGGTTTTTTAACGCCGGTATACGCTGTACGGTTATCGAACAAAAAGTCCATAATAAAAATAATATAAATAATAACAATAATAATGATCGGCTTTCGTATGGCCCATTATTAAGGGTATAAACCGTAGTTTCCGTTTTCCGTGAGTTTCCGCGGGAACGAGCCTAGGACTAAAATCGCGGAGGGGACAAGACCCGGGAAAAATGACTGCTTAAGTAGATTTTCGGTCTTAACGGCATAATCAATTGAAAAATCGTGGGAATATTGCGTATACTCTCAAATAGTTGTCCAAACAAACGAAATCGTCGTGTATATTATCATATGTATGTCATTAAAACCGTAATAGTAGTGTAAATTTAAATAATTCAAATTTTCACAATTGTCCTACGATTAATTTCTCCAAACACAATGTAAACTAACCGTTAGAAAGATATAAAATATCCCGTGAATTATAAAAGGGTTATCTAATTAATTAAAATAAAAAATAATATTATCTAATATACTGTGCAGAAACAGCTTCAATATAGTTTTTATGGTTTACTGAACCACTGTGTCTTTATCCTATAACTATCAGAAAAAAAAAATGTATAATACGTGAAACTTATAGCCGTACATTGGACGTAATTTTAAATAAACTGTATAACAGAATCGGTGGTTCGAAAATATCTTTATGGATTTTCACTTTTGTTTTCTGAACGATTATAGTTGGCTATAACCAAGGTTAGGTTAGGTTAGGTAACAGGCTATAACCTAACCAAACCTAATCTAACCTAACATAACAATGTATAATATGCATTGTACGGTATCGAATTGTTGTGTTAAGTTTTAATATTTTGGACAGGATGCCACATGTCGTTAGAATCTAGAAAAAGGGAAGGATTGCTCCTCATCCGATCTCTCTCCTTGTCTTGTCCCCAAGTTCACACGCGGTCATACGCAAAAAAAAAAAAAACAAACAAACAAACCGATAACGGCAAAATACAATAACAATTTTAGAACAAAAAAAAAAAAAAAACAACTCACGAAATCCATATTGAGTAATTATGAGATTTTTATAAACCAGAACCCGATTTTAAACGTCTGTGTCGGATTATAGAATCAACGTCACTGGCAATAATATTTAATATAAATATTATCAATATAATTTCCTGAATATTTTTAGCGTCGATTAGAGGTTTCAACGACAATATTATATTATTGAATATCGAAAAATAAAAAAAAAGGGCTGACACACTGATGGGCGTGGCATTGTTGTAAGTGGGAAGTTGGTAAGGCAGGGCATATAAAGTTATTTAATTTATATCTGTTAGCGCTGAAAAATAATTGCGAATCATAGCAAAGAAAAATGATTATTAACGAAATTCGTTTATATGTGATTTAAAATGCTTTAATATTTATAATTTTCATAGAAATTTTATTTCAAAACCATTAGAAAAAAAGTCGTACTTTACACTCTACTTTTTTTTTTTTTTGACCACTAAGTACAATTTATGATGAACTTCGTATTAAATTTTTAAGTATTTCTGTTGAATCAAACAGTTATAATATTTACAAGTACCTAACCTAATAAAATTAACTACATAAAAAACTAGAAAACATAAAAATGCCCATAATAAACAGCCCAAATATTGCCAAAATGTTTTTTTTTTTTTTTTTACATTTGACCACGTCTATTAATGGAAAATTTAAGTTTTTTGTCAGAATTTAATGTCTAAAAATATGTTGAATTGAATAACAACAAGAAAACAAAAATGAAAATAATAAAACCATTTTTTCCGTTAACTATTTCCTGTTTTTTTTACGATTTTTTTCAGTTTCGCTCAATTATTATGATAACTCCTCGGAAAATCAAAAAACTACTTTTATTTATCTCAACAGATTCAAAATTTAACAAAAAACTTTTCTGTACGAAAAGTCGTTTACAAAAAAAAAAAAATGTAAAACTGAAAAAACACACATTATTGTGAAACCTTTCTCCGCTCCGAATTTAAAACATTTGACGACGATTAAATGCCAACAAGTCGCAATAATATACGCGGGGGGGGGGGATCAATGTTCGGCTCGCTAACATATTATTATAGTATAATGAATTATGTCTGAGTTATAATAGTATAATATCGGACGGCGGCTGGTTAAGTGCGGGGACGATAAAAACCGAAGAAAAACACACGTTGTTTTGTAATAAGAATGCGCAGTAGTCAACAAAAGTCCAGTAAGTGCGCATAGTGCACCGTTTTTATAATAATAATACATATGATGGGTGCATTTGCGAGCGCTGCGTGCATTTGAAACAACAATAACACAAACTGACATCTAGTGGAGAGTAAAACCTTTCATTTATTCCCTCCCATCCCGTCCCGAACCTAACGTATGTCTGGTCGCGTAAATACAGGGCGCTCCACTTGTCACAACATAAAATAATAGTAATATTATTATTTGCGAAAATGATTAGATTTCGATTTTGTTCGGAATCGAGACATTATTGTATTATTATTATTATTATTTAGTGCGGTATGTGTATCAAAAAGTGTTTGTAAACGAACGTTCTGTTTTAGAATGGTCGTTCTTGTATAATGCGTTAGTTGCAGTTTGTTTATAAATCCACGTCAATATGCAGTTAATACTTGCGGAATAAGGGTTTATTTTTTAAAAAAAGTATAAATATAATTATATTGAACGATTTTTCACGAGTAAAAAAATCCCGTAAAATCAAATTCTACAGTTCGTGTCTTGTGATAATATTAATAATTATATATGCATATTGTGCAGCGGTGGATTAAGCGATTTGACGCAAAAGTAAAAGTTCACCAATCTCTTTATTCAAAATCCCTTCACTATCGTAAATTTTTTATATTAAAAAAAAAAAAAAAAACACAGAGAAATAATGTAACGATGTATTGTTGGTAATTAAATTATTATTTATTATTTCAAAACAAATAAAAAAGTAAGCAGGCGTAAAACATGAACGGTATAGATAATAATCAATACATAAAAGTCTTGGGGTAAAAAAAAATACTCCCATACACAATTTAAACTATAATTTATTAATACTGTTATCTTAAAAAGTCATAACTTTTAAACATTTTAACATGGGTGCACAAAATAAATCTTTTTTTAAATAATGTCGTTATTTATTACTAGAAAAATTAGAATGAACCCTTAAAATTGTTATGCAAAATCAAATAGCTGACCTAATAATTTTTTGGTGAATGAAAGTACACAGGTTAGGTTAGGTGCAACGTTTTCCGCATTATTTCTTGAAGATTTTCTCCAAAAAACATAAATGACGGATAGTTAATTGGCGTTTCACGTCGATTTCCATAAAAAAGAAATCTACATAAAATCATCGGCTCAAAATGTCGACCAAAATCTCCGACCGTTTGTCATGAAAATCCGATTATTTTTAAAATATTATTATTATTTTTTTTTTTCGGCATATATGACGTCCGCAAAATCCACTGGTATAGGTAAACCCGACACTGATAACGTGATCGTTATACCGTCACGACTGGTCGACGCAACAATAAGTTTTTTTTTGTTTTCTATACATTTAGTTTCGTTCGTGGTGATAAATCCCACCGCGACCGACCACCACTGGCAGAGTTATATTTATTGCCGCGCGTGTGCGGTCACTGTGTTTTATTATTGTTTTCGTGGTATTTTTTTAAAAAAAAAAAAAACATCGTTTTTCGTCACCTCGTACACACACAAACACACAAACACTCTCGTCGATCCGGTCGGGTTTTTGGAAAATGTTAGGTTTTTTTTTTTTTTTTACTTCGCGACTTCTTCGTCGAGGCAGACGCGTGGGCGGCCCCGAAACTCGCGCTGCTGCTGCAGGAAACGACCGGCATAAATCTCCGGACCGACCCGGACGGATTGTTCCGTGTGCACGTCCGGGAAGAGAAAATCCCGTATTATAATACAAATTATTATTATCATTATTATTATGACTACACGGAGTATAATACTATAACTGCAGCGTACAACAATGTGCGTAGGCGATTATTTCTCTTCGCTTGATGCCCAAAAAAAAGTCCGCGGATCGGAAGTCAATAATAACAATAATAATGATAATGGCGTATCGATGACGTCGGTGTACTGCAGGATAAAATAAGATACCGGAGGAGAGTGAAAAAAAAAAAAAAAATACAGGAAGCGGGTATACATACATCCGCCGGCCCGGATTTTCAAAAACTGTATATAATACGAGTATAATATTACGGAGTTGGTCGTCCGGGAGCGCTGACGCCGACGCCGCGACGACGCCATTAAAAAAATAAAAATAATAATAATAATAATAATAAAAATTATCGGCCTCCGTCGTCGTCGTCGTCGTTTTAATCGATTATATTCGGCGCGCCTTCCGTAATGTACGAAAATTACACGCGTATTATAAAATAAAAGGGGAACGTTTATTATTTTTTTTTTTTCACGTTTCGAGTACGCGGAGGGTAAATAATAATTATAATAATATTACGATCGCGACTAACGTATAATTTAAATTGGGCGAACAGAAAAAAATAATAATAAAAAAAAACACTCCAGTCGTTCGGCCCGAATGTGATATTAATCGTAAAACGAATGCGAATTTCGGGAACTCTGCCCCGGTCGTAACAATATTATTTCGTCTTCGGCGACATGTAATAATAACCGTAGGCCTGCACAACTAGACTGGAGCTGCATATTTCACGTCCAGTGGTTCACCATGATTGCAATTATTTTTATTCAGTTTTAGTACTCGCAAAAATTAGACAGAAGAAATTCAGTGTTGCCGAAGATCACGCACAGAGCAATACCGCATCGTATTCAACTCTATAGAATCCTCTTACGTTGCCTTTTTGTATTTTCTACAAAATATTTTTATGCTAGAGGTATTTGAGTTCGTCCATAATTCGTAACAGTAATCGGTCAGGCACAAGCTACGGTGTGCGTATAGCGTATGTTATAGCTCTGTGTAACAGTATTCATCCAGGAATTTTTAAATCTTGTTACCGAGCTAAAAAATCACATTATCCATTATGTAGGTAATCTATCGTAAATTTAAATACAGTAAATTGTCGAACAAAGTGATCCTTTTTTGTACTTGAACTAAAAATAAATTAAAAATTTACCTCAAATCAAGGAGGTCGGTCGAAAGTTCTTTAAAATGATCGGTATTGTCAAAAGGATCGGGTAAAAGTTATACTCTACAGGCGGATAATACGCGGAGATCTTATCGAGAACTAAATGAAAAAAAAAAAAAAACGTGCGTGTTGATTGGCTGTCCTCGGTACCAAAGATGTGCTCCTTCACATCTCAGTCACTATTCCGTCTATCTCTCTCGATCTGTTTGGAACGACCCCCCTGCCCCGGTGCACGATAATAATTCTCTATCTGTGGTTGTAACGCTGCATTAATGTCGGTTTGCGGATCGGCATGGTTGTTTATTTAAAATTAATTTTAGAGAAATAATATGATTATACACGCAAAATCTTTGAATAGTAACAGCGACACGACCGAAGTGGAGGGCGGGCATTTAGACGCCGCCTTCAGTCGCATTTAATAACGGCGGAGTGTTCGAAATCCAGGATTAAAGTCCTATACATAGGATCCAGGGATAAAGTTTCCTAAGTACACTCTTATAATAATAAACAGCAAACTCTCATTCTTGCAGAAATCACAAATCAGTATAAAATACAGCACTTAAAACTTTAACCGAACGCAAACACCGAATGAATTTCTCAGTTAATTATTCGCCGTATGTCTATAGAATAATATACGCATGCGGACATTCGGACGTGTTTGTACAGAATATGCTCTTACCGCTTATATCAATTTAATAACCGTAAACCGTTTTTCATCGGTCGGCAAAATATAATAATTGTAAACATTTTAGGATCTAAACCTCGGTACTGTGCGGTTTTAATGTAAAATATTATAAAATACATAATACGAGCAAGCCGCCTAATATGGCTTCACTTTTTCGGCACTGTAGTAATCACTATAACCATAGGCGACAATGTAAACCAACCGCTTCACTTGTTATTTGTTCAGGACCGTAAAAATACAGTGACCCCTGTAGTTAGTGATGTCTACGGCCCAGGTCTTTTTTTATCAACGTATTAACACGTTTGCCGAATATTTATCGAAGATATATCATCAAGTTATATATAGCAGAGTTTTGTCACAGATCTCACAAAATTGCTTTGTCTGTCGAATATGTAACCTGAACATTTATTGTCGAAAACGCAATAAAAACATAAACGACATTGACTCAACGCATCGACATTACAATATCACTGAGTAAGGTTAGGGAGTCACCTAAACTTCTGAAAATGCGCACGATGCGTGTATTTGTTTTTCATACTGTAACTGTTGTGTTTTATATATACATTATATATACTTTTGATTCAAAAACAAAATGTTTTTGAGAAATCTAATGTTTATTTTTGTTTTCCACGATCGAAAATGTTTAACTAGGATTTACACTCGTCCCACGCACGCGCAGCTCCGAATAATAAAAACAATAACAGCAAAACGGTTTGTGATGTTTACAAGATTTTCGCAACTATAAAACGTGTATGTACCTAGGTACCTACCATATCCGTCACATTTTCGATTGTCGTAAAAATTGACATTGCTTGATTAGATTTAAAGAATAAAATTGCCAGTCTCGTGGGTGGTTTTCTTTTTAAGAAATAACACAATAAGAAACCATATTTTAATAATTTGTTGATAACGTTACTATATTGTAATCCAACAAAAATATGCAATAAATAAACAGCACTATGTAACATTTTGTTCAAAATATATTTTTTAAGTTAGTGAAATGTTAGTTTGAATACATTTTGGTGTTGAAACTGTCGAGCCATTGACGAGATGGTCCCCTTTTAGTTTTAACGTTTGGTTGGTAAAGGAAAGTAGTCGTGGTGGTCTTCTAAAGCTGGGCCACAAAGCTACACAAATCATGCTCTTCTATAGTTGTTAGAGAAAGAAGTCTACAATTTAATAACAAACTTAGACATATTATTATATACAAACGAGCCATGCATAGAAACAGAAAAATCAGGGGCGTTATTTGAGGGTTTTGGCGGTCCTATTTTTTTAAATGTGTTTTTGGCCCACTTAATACTTTTATGTTCAGCAAAATAAACAGGATATGAATAGACTGGGTGCAGTTTTGTAAAAAAATATTTTTGAAATAATATTTAAATACAGATACAAATAAATATGCTCAGAAAATACATATCAAATACATTTAAATTACTTTTAAGAAAAATATGAGTGCTTGGCATGCATTTTAATATTCCTTAATACTTTTTTAATTTGACTTAATAGTTAATTCAAGATGGTTCGCAAAATTAATTTTGAAATGTCTAAAAGAAAATTCAATATTCATCTATCTAAGTACCTATTGTTAGAACTTTATACCGCCTACTTCATTTTATATTGAACAATTAAAATAAATACTATTTGTTACATATTGATTCTGAAATAATTTAATACTTTGATTGTGAATTAAACGAATGTTATGCAATAGGAATTAATAATTTATCATGCCATAATCATTCCCAAAATTGTGTATTACATTTAAATAGCACGGTTTTTCAAAGTGTTAATATGAAAACGTTTGTTGTAAGCCTCCTAGGTAGTTAAATTTCTGTCACATTCATTCACTTCACTGTCAATTCGCATATATTGTCCGACTTCGTTCTCCTCGGTTTACAACAAGAACGAATTCGCAAGATCCAGAATATAAATTATAATGTATTATTTTATTACTTATAATATTAAATAATAATACCGAATTTTTAATTCTCGAATTAAGAAAATTATTTACATAAATGTATTTAAAAACATTTACTTCAATACTTTTAAACAATTACTTTACAAGACTGACCAGGTGGAAGGAAAATTCGGCCTTATTCAAATGTTTGCATCTCAAAGGACTGAAATGGCGCTCCTGAGAGAAATTATATTGCGGGCCCAATAAATAAATAATGCGTATGATTTGTATTTTTATACACGTTTTTGTTAAATTTCAACATTTTATTATATAGGTCAAATTCACTTATAAAATATATATATATATATTTAAAACCGTTCAAAACTTTGGAATTTCAAACGATGAAGACGCACCCCGCCGATTCAATATAGTTCAAATTTTTCCCAAAAATGTTAATGTATCCAATGTGTAAGAGTACTGTTAAACAATAAGCTTATTAGCCGTGTAAGTATAATATAGAATAGAAGCGAGTGTTTCGATGGAGAAAATGCTTTCATCTCGTGCATAGTATAATAAACTGGTATTGTATTTTATACACTATATTTCCATTTCTGTAGCCTTGTGTTGTAAACTTACAGTAAGTGTAATTAATATACGAATACAGTGTATAATACAATATTGTGAAAATCACGTTTGAAATAATAATTATTTATCTCGCCTCTATTTATAGATGGATAGAATACAATTAATAATCAGCAAAATGTCGATTTATTTTGAGTTTAATAAAAATGTTTTCCAGGAACGTGTTATTTTTATTTGTTTATGCGTTCTTAAAACGTATCATTTACACCCTCTCCCCCCCACACTCCCAAGCTTTTTAAATAAAATTGTTTTATGTTTATTTTAAATGATTTCTCATAATAAATAATCAATTTTTAATTTGTAACCTTTTAAACGTTCCCGAAATGGGTCTATAAAGACTCCCGAGGGTCTAATCTGGTTTGCAAGGGGTCCATGTTATCCATTTCAAAAATTGCGAGTGCACGAGATGTAAACAAGTGTCAACGAGAATTATTAAGTAAAAAACGCGTGTATCGCCATTTTTACTATAAATACGCGTAGGTTCCCTGCTCTGCTCTATCCGGTCCACAAAATTTACGTTATAATATAATAATTTTTTCCGCTCGTTATCCCCCTAGAAGAAATTCAAAAAATACTCTACTGATTCACAAAATCTGGTTATTTGTGTGTACCCATTTATTATTATAAGGGTTTATAACAAATTTCAAAATTATTAATTCAACGTAATTTTTGGTTTGAAATTTAAAAATGAGATGTTTTAGAAACTATTAGATTCGTATAATTAAATCGACTTTGGTTTAGTCGAAAATGAATTTTAAGCGAAAATTAGTCGTTATACAAGTTCTATAATTAAGAAAATATAATTTAAAATGATAGTAAGGATATATACTACGTTATGTTTTTATAATGAATTCATTAGTATACCGAATAAATGAACTTAGCGTACAACGAAAAATTTTTCATTTATCAATTTGTTTTCGTTACCTATATAGGTATATAATATTATCTAAATGCGAAATTCTTCACGGAACTTTTCGGTCAGAAATTTAATAATCCGCCAGTATTTGAACTTAGATTATAATAATTATTTTGTTCGAGCATTGCGATTTAATTTTAAAGCATATTTTGTGTAATGTTAATTTTCCATTATGGCTATGTTTATAAATAATAATTAACTTTAATGCGGTCTTTTTATTTTTTTTATTCACTTAAAAAATTCCATTAATACTGTTCGCGACATATTACCAAAAGTGGTGTTTGCATTTTAATGTGCCAGAGTTCGTTGTTTTCTTTTAGTTTACAATAAACGTATCGATTGCTTCATAAATAAAATTAAAAATAAATTGCGAGTGCCGTCACAATAATCGTTTGTTCAAAAGCATCGGTGATGGTGAATGGAGCTGGCAACGAAATAAAACTTAAATGACGGCGAGTACATCTTATGAATTAATTGTACGTATACCCAACGAGCTATAAATAAGTGACCGCTAAAATAATTCCTATTATCGCTGATCCGGGCGAATGAGATTATTGGCGTTCCTAGTGGATGAATCTATTAGTTTCGTCATGGTACAGCGAATACGATACAATGTAAAATATTTAATTGTATTGTCTAAATGTATATTTGAAAATCATGTTCTACGGCATAGATTTAACATTTAAGTTTTTACACTTGGAGCTCTACAGATACGTTTTATCAGTTTTTACACACGGGTCAGCTGTCAGCTGGTCGGGAGAAGTTACATTTACTGTCACGTCGACAGCAGATTATCATAGCTTGTTGGAGGCATCCGTGAAATCTTAAATACTGCTCAACAATGTAATGAACTATTGTATGATCATAATAAAAAAAAATTAAAATGGCTACTGTATTCTATTGATGACGGACAAGGCAAATGTAAGAGTACACTACATAATATAGTATTAGTTAACTAGTTGTTCCCGTAGTTAAACGCCTCGCTACGTACCCGATAGTTATATACCGTATTTTAACCGTCGACTGTCGCGACAAAGTATAAGTAAAAATGCACTAAATTAGAATTCTCATTTTAGTCGTTCAGAAATAAGTGCGCCACGTCGAGGACTTACGGCGCGGCGTATCTAACGTATAGTGATCCAGTTTAACAGCTATTTAGAGGAAAATGAGTGAAAAAATTGTTATGTTTTTATCTCGTTCGGTGCTTTATACCGATATTTTACGCGGTTTCTGTCGACTATTATAAGCGGTCGGTCTCCGGAATATTCTCAAAAAACGAGAAAAAAAATCCACCCAAGGCTCAGTGACTGTATAGGAATACTGTGGTTATGAGCTTAAATAACGCGTCAAACGTTATACGCGAGATCAAATAAACTGTGATTCACATTACGCCGGAATTAAGCCGGGCAAGCACGTAGGTACTCAATACTATATTACGGTTAGCCGCTAACTTTTCGCAGGGTAGCCAAAAAGCTCCGTTCATTACCTCGTCCGTTGCACCGTCTTATACAATATTATAATTTAATCTGTTTAATCTGTCATATTAAATTGGTTAGTGGTGTTATCAATCTTCGTTTTAACTTTGTGATAATATTCTTTTATTTTCATACGATATAGGATAAAGGTTTATAATCGGTTGTAGATTTCATTTGACTAACTCATGGTGGAGGAAAATACAGTATTTTGATATCTCAAATGAATACAAAAGTACAAATTCCGAAGTCGGCAAATGATTATGACATACATTTGATTATTTTTTTTTTTGGTCCGCAGAAAGTATCAGATATGTTTTTCATATGATTTTATGAATGATCGTCCTGTTAATGATTTATTAATCAGATTTTTACAATGTGACTAAAATGTCAACCAATGAAACGAGCAATGACATATTACTATAAAAACAATGTGAATTTATTAAATAAATAAACACAATAATTTTCAATAATATCTTTATATTTATAAAACCCAAGTTGAAAAAATCGTATATATTAGGTAAAGGGGTTCCCAAACGTTAAACACTTATAATTTATAACTGGCGTACAACGGAAAGGTCATTTTTGGTGGAAATCGGCGACATCACCGTCAGTTTATCGAAAACAACTCTTCTCAGACGAGCGCTAAGGAAATACATTACCCGGGTCTCGCATGCCTCTGTCGTATATTAGCCGTATTCCTCAGGAATTAGAGTAATGATTTCTCGTGAAATTAAAAAAATCATAATAATAATAAAAACAACTGAAACCATAAAATATGGAATGCTTCCTCTCTCCTTCGCCATGTCCGAGCGTTATCGACCACATGGGCAGTTAAAAAACACATCTTCCAGTCGGAAATGCAAATTGTTAGTTTTCTAGGACGAGACTTATTGCGCCCAAGGCTTTGTCGCACCGGGAATTGCGCCAAACGTTTTGTCGAACGTTATTATACAAATTGTAAGTATGCAATAAAATACATTCCTTAGTCCCCGTTCCGAATCTAAAACTCATCTCGACTCGACGGCCATTTTGCAGTAGCAAAAACTTACTGACGATGATTTTCGTGCCACAGTCGTCCTGACTTTATTAATATTACATAGACCATATTTTGAACTAACGGAATAAGATTGAAACGTACGGTTTAAGACCTGCACAACTTAAAATTATCAAAAGAAGCACACAATAAGGGGTATACAAATCACATTGTAATAAGTACTTTAAATACATTAAAATAAGCCGAAAATTTAACTTGCAAATAGTAACCCCTTTTTATGAAAAAAAAAACAACTGGTATCACAAAACGAAAAAATAAAGTAAATATTACAAAAATAACAATTGAATTAATGAATTTTATAGTGCCAATAGTACAAGTAAAGGCAAACCTCAAGATCAACACAATGAAAACAAAGCAACTAGCAACTTTTTTCTTTTTCAGTAAAATCTTTGAAACAAGTAAAAAGAACGCTTTTGAATTTTGTATTTGAAACCGATGATGTAGAAAAATGCTATCGGAATATATATTACAATATATGTATACATGTCCGTACAATTTTTCCGTAGATTTTTGTGTCAAGCGAAATAAGCAAGCAAAAGCTATTGTACCACGGATATTATAAATCGTTAAGAAAAAAAAAACAATCGAAAAATATACCTATAGACAAAATATATATTTCAACTTAAGGTTTCGTAAAATTTCAATGTTTCGGGGTTTAGTTTTTGTTTTATTTTTCTATTTTATGTAAATTTTTGGAGTCGTAAATTTCACAGTGATTTTTATAGCCATGAATGCACGCGTATTTTGTAGGGAATAAACGCCCTGCTCTAGTCATAATAGTTATAATAATAATAATAATAATAATAATGATAACAAATTATTATTACGACACGAGTTTGGTATTATATTACGACGCGTAGTGACATAGTTGTCGTCGTTTCCACGCGTGGTCGTTCGGATTTCACGGCGGAGAAAACAACGATAACAATACCAATAACAGTAATGACACAATAGACGCGTATCATTATACGTCTTTGGGATCGTTGAAAGTTTTTGATAATCAAACGTATGATATGTAATAACGGCGGTACATGGAAACTCGGACTACGATTCGAGTGTCGTGTGCGTGTAAAACTTTTAGATAATATTATATAATACATGTGCGAGTGGTGTCGTCCGCCTTGACCTCGATGAGAAAACGTTAATTCGGTTTTATACGGCGATATTTCGGAATCGGCGCTCGTGTTCGTTTATGAGAAAATATTTCACGACTTGTCGCTACACGCAACTTCGATCAAAACGATATTTTTACGACGACACAAAAAATATTTACACTCGGTAGGTATTAATGCGGGGCGCGAGCGTATACGCGTAAAACGCCTGTATAAAAGTATATTTACGAGCTATATATATGTATTTTTTTTTTTTTGTAACTTTCGGGCGGAAGCTCTAATAAACAATGAAAATGTTATATTTGATCGTGTGACTTTGGCAAAGTGCATTTTTAAGGGCGTAGGTGTGCTATAGAACAGTGCATTTCGAGTGAATAATTCAGTTGATGTAACAGACACCACTGCGCCAGTGACAAGCTTCATTAGAGAACAAAGGATAAACGGTTAGGTCACATAACGAGTAGAGGAAAAAACGAGACGGTTAGTAGGGCGGCAATGGAATAAAAATCTCAAGGAAGAAGATTCGCGGGAAAATATTGATTGACAGCGGTGGAAGAATATGTTAATCATTTCGGGAATTAAAACCTCGAGGCAGACAGATATAGCTGTCTAAATGTTGATTTTTATTTTTTGAATAGCGTTTGATTCCGACCGTTAGTCGTGACTAGGTTCGCAAATATAATGCCTCACAAAAACCCGAATATACTCTACAAATTTAAAATAATACCAAATGTGAATGACTTAAAAAAAAATATATAAAATGTAAAAACAAATGATTTTAAATCGAAAAATCTTTAGGTATAATTATAAATTCGAACTTGAGATTCGAAAAAACGGAAAACATTGAAATACTCTGAAAAATAAACAAACGCAAAAATTGTGGAAAATTATTGGTTATTGTAGTTAATGAAAGTCTTCAGCAAATAGGTTACATTTCATCGAAAAACCTGTAATATTGATAAATTGAATAAAAAAAATCTCCCTTAACAGAGTGCATAACCTACTTGAAATAATTGAGTAAAAAAAGTATAGTAGGTATATTAGTGTTTGGTGTGTCCCGAATACTTCAAAAAATAATACGGCGGTCAAAACGCGTTATTATTCCGGTTTTTTTTCCTTCCACTTATTATCGAAGGGCGTGGGTTCGCCGCCGTCGGTTAATTATTGAGTTATAGGAGAATTTCGTTCGGTTATTAAATATATACATTTAGTTTATTATTAATATTATTATTGATATTTTTTTTTTCTTATGAAAAAAAATAAATAATATGAATTAATTGATATCGCCGGCCGTGTAAAGTATTTCCTGATGCGTATTAGTTCGATCGAATGATCAATTATGAATATTTAATTAGTATTTGACCTTAACGTTGAATAATAATTTTCATTGGGAAATTTTCTTCGCGCGCAGTCGTTAAAAAAAAAAAAAAAACAGTTAATTAGGACGCCAATCGCGGTGTACGTCAATCGTATTGTTAATAAATAAACGAATCGATGACGCAAAACTTTTGTAAAATAATAATAAAAAAGAACGATGAATGCTATAAAAAAAAAAAAAAAAGGAAAGAGTGTCCCCGTTTTAATAATCGTTGGTTTATTTTATTCGAAAATACGATTTTTTGACTTATTAGTTCAACAATATTATTTATTAAAAAAAAAAAAATAATTAATAAAAAAAAGACGTTCTAAGATAATGGCCATGAGTGTAGCCGTCACTGTTATAGGGAATTTAATGTATACCTGTAAGCAACGATAAACCATTGCTAACGAAAAAACGATTCTGAGCGTAGTTCAGTTGATAGTGTTGCTTTGTCAACATTACTAAATTAAACTCAATTTTTCTTTTTACCATAAAGTAAGACTCTTAATGAACCTCCTATTAAATGTTTAAGCATTTCTGTTAAATCTAATAATTTTACCACTACTGAATAAAAATTATGTACGAAACTCATAAAATTAAAATGTCTATAAATAGCTCAAAATTGGCTTACATATTTTTGAAAATTAAACCATGTCCGTAAAAGACAAATATAAGTTTTCTATCCGAATTTCAAGTCTCTACGAATATTTTTAATTGAATTACAACAAATAACATAATTGAAACATAATAAAAGCATTAATTTTGTAAATCGACCGTTTTTCTTATGTTTTATCCTGGTCTTTTACAGATTTTATTGAAAACCGTTTTGGAAATTCAAAAATGACCTCCTATAAGTGCAGTAAAGTATTCTTTGCTACACTCAGAATCTAAAATAAAAACAATGAATAGGTTTAATATTGGTATCACGTATTATACGTGTTAACCGCAGTACAGTGTCCCGGGAAAGTCAAATGTAGATAAATAGACCAGGAATGACGGCCGTTTTACATAATACAGCCAATATAATATGTCCGAGTGCCGAGTTGCGGTTTTTCCACGGCACAATGAATATTTATGTTTTTTTTTTTTTGTTGTTTTCATGAAAACTCTAAAAAATGTATGCACGAATAACGGACACAACGAATCGTCAACAATTCGTGAGACGTTCCAACACGTCTCACTATCGCTCACTGTTTTACTGATCCGGGGATCGTATGTTATGTTATGTTTTACATTACTGCGTTCATGAGCACCCATTAAGGGGGGGGGATTCAAGGAGAAGACACGTCCCCCTGGTTTTTCCGTGTCTGTTATATTTTAATTTATATTGCATACATTGAATGAATGAAAAAAAAAGATTATATAATACGGTAATATAATATTATGGTAGGATTATTTTCACTAGTGGTTTCCCATCGGTTATTGACGAAATAGTTAAAAAATCAAAATAGCATAGACGGTCAGGAAATATTATTGAAAAACTACAAGGTCCCCCCTTGAATTTTCGAAGATGAACGCCCTCGGCTGCGTTAAAATAGTCCTAGGCAGGGGTGTCCGAACTCCCGTGAAGGTCGAGCCACATCATGTAAGTAGAAGCTGTTGTGGGCCACACAGATTTTATTTATAATTTTACCATAGCGAATAACGAGTATAACTATTTTTTGTACGAGCTATTGGATTTCATTTATAATTAGCTGCCTTGCGTCCGGCGTTGCCCGTGCCGATTTGTACTATTATTATTTTCCCATATCAGTTTTTGGTTACAAAAATAAATAAATAAGCAATTAGATATTCGTACCAAATATACCTAAAAACCGGTATTTCACCCTCTTAGGGGTCGAATTTTCAAAAATCCTTTCTTATTGCGCAGTAAGAGTATTAGAGGAACTTCCATTCTAAATTTCAAGTGCGTACGTTGAGTAGTTTATGAGATACCGCGATCAGTGAGTCAGTGGTATTTGGATTTTATATAGATTACAAGAAAACAATTTTGAAACAATTGTATTGTTATTTTATAATTACATTCGTTTCCTTATCGCTATCGGATCCCAATAAATACACAACTTTCATGCAATACGTATAGTATAAATTAATAAGTAATTCAAAGTTGTTTTGATTGTTATTATTTTATAGTTTTATATTCTTAAAATAGATTTGTTCTCGTAAATTTAGAAACGATTTAGAAATTGAAGTATTTAAGGCTATCGGATTTAAATCTACCGTGGACACCCGTGGTCATAGGCAAAACCGCAAGTGCGTAATGCGTACCACGACTTTGCGATTGTACGATCTATACATCGCACGCGCCCGTATGGCTGACACGGTTATTTTGATTTTCAAACAATATTTTAAATTTAATTTCAGCCGATTATTGTCTGGAATCAGGATAGAAATTATACTCGTAATCGGAACGTATTTTATTCCTAACGAATTCAGTGTTGCGAATAAGCGTTTTAAACGTTTTAAACAGGTTCCTACGTTTGAAATGGTTTTGAAACGTTACAATTATATTAAATTCAATTAATAACTATTGTATAAAGAGTAGGGATTTGTATACAGTTCATGCTATATACTTTTGGACGAAGGAGTTTTTTCTCAACAATCGTTATTTTGTTAGAAAAAAATTATGATAGAATTCTAATTACAGTAAATAAATAAACAAATAAAACAATTTATACATACAAATAAAAAATAAATAAACGAATAAATGCGTAGCCGGGAGTATTATGATAAATGTACTATACGACCGATTTCGAATTAAAAATTCATCATCAGGTATATCACAGTCAAAATGTAAAATGTGACTGAATATAAATAATTAAATGAAGGAATACATAAAAAAAAAAAATTCCAACTGTCATCGACCTATACTATAAATATACGATATTTACTATTTCTTTACTATTTCTACTATTTTCTTTACTTATTTTATAATTTCTTTACTATTCGCTTTTAAAGTTATACATACTGTGTAACGTTATTGTGATGCCGATACACTAAAAATTCCGTATAAAATAATGTCAAATAATATATTATTGTAGAAGATATTTTATTCCATTAAAAGCCGACCGAACGAAAAAAAATAAATAAAAATCTCGAATTTCAATTATTTCGAACAGAAAAACCGTAATTATTGCACGGCGCAGCTATATAAAGAGAATATTGTAGAAGGAATTTAAACCGTTCGCCGGATCGTCCCGCGGCGTGTGTTTCCCGGTTTGATTTTCGTCCTGTCAAAGCGCAATAAAATTACTAATTCCGACCGTTCTCGTAAATTTAATTTCCATCTCGATTGTTTGTTTTTATCGTTTGTATTCTTTTTTTTTTTTACCCCCGGCTAAACACGCGAGACTCAGGTTTTTAAAAATGTTCTCGCTGCGAATTGATTTGTTGCGCAAACCTCGGCGCCCCGCTTTGTACATCCATATACATTTATCAAGCGGTGATTTGTTTTATTTCTGTATAAATTAAAGTGGTTGGTACCTAGTGTCGGTCGGCAGGTAGCGATCGCCTGCAAAACCCTCGACTAGTCTTTTTTTTTTTTTAGACGAAACCTTTATTTGTTTCAAATCTGTAAGTAAAAAAAAATAAAAAATAAAACCGAATTCCGTTTAAAACGAAATTTAGTAACCTAACATGGCCCAAACGTTTATTTACTTGGGGTAATTTATGGAGATTGTGTGTTTTTATCGGATCGTCATTAATAACTGAAAAAGTAATTTTTTAATTCTAGTTGCGCCGTCGAATAAAACGTAAAAAATTATAAAAATTGAAAAAAAAAACATTTTAATTAGTCGAAAGCGTTCGCAGTGTTGAATAATATTTCGAAATTTGTACAGGTATGAAATAAGTGTGTGAAATAATATCCCGCCGGTCAATTTTAAAAACATAATTCAAATCGTGTGATCAAAAATACAAAACACAAAAAAATATTCGGCCGTAAATTATGCTTTAAATTTGATTATAATTAAATTTCTACAGGTTTTTTTTTTTTATAAATATTCAATTTTTATGAGAAATATACGAGTTTGTGTAGTGATAAATACCATGACAACTTTTTTAAAATTTAGATTGTGAACTGGAACATCTGAAACATTTAAAATAAAATTGTAATGCAATAAAAGTGTTTTATTTTTTTTTGTGATACACATTACACTATGGCGTTTACAGCAAGTTAACATTTCTCTTAAAATCTCACCGTATTATACCGTATTATAATATACTATATCGTTTAGTCTCGGCTGTCTTCCGAAAATTCAGCAAAACTAGGTCAAAATGATGATAAAATTCATTCCGAAATTCAACAAGTTTGATGATATTTTATAGTGGGACCTTAATTGTTCCGAAATTCAACGTTGCTAATTAAATTTAAAACGTTGAGATTCCCGATTTTTTTTTTTGATTGATATTTCTTGTAAGTTCTTATTTGCCACGGTGTAAACGTATGCCAAATAATTTTTGATAATACAGAGTAAATGCCACAATTACGTGCAATAATGTTTCGTTTTAAATATATAAATCTTGATAAATGTATACGGACGTACAAAGCGGGGGCGCCGAGGTTTGCGCAACAAATCAATTCGCAGCGAAAACATTTTTAAAAACCCGAGTCTCGCATGTTTGGCCGGGGGTAAAAAAAGAAAAGAAAGAATAATACAAACGAGAAAAACAAACAATCCAGATGGAAATTAAATTTACGAGAACGGTCGGAATTAGTAATTTTATTGCGCTTTGACAGGGCGAAAATCAAACCGGGAAACACACGTCGCAATCTAAGTGTCTGAATACGCAGCACCCTTTCAAATTTAGTCGAATTTCGGAAGTTGAGGTTGTGGTATATGGCGTACCGTAAAAAAAAAAAAAAAAATGCATTTTTACCACGGGGAAAGCGCAATGTTATATGGGCAAACTCAAAATCGCATTTTTTTTCCGCACCTATTCGCTATCGTTCCGAATGTTCCGATAGCGCGCGGTATCCTGTTTGTGGCATCATAAACTCAAATAAAACGGGTCTATAGCCGTACGGGTAGCAATTTTGTTTCGTTTTTAAATATCGGAAATCTTTATTTTGTAACGGCGAACTTTTTTCCCCGTCTATCGTATACACGGCACGTAATCTGTGTCCATTGAGTGCGTGTACTACGAACGGCGTCGAGGTTTGATCATCTACGTAATAATATTATTACACACACATACGTATATTTGTGTACAACTGTGTGTGTGTGTGTACGTACCGTACAGCTGGAAATCCGAATCGCCGCTTCCGGCCGTGTGTTTCCCGAATTCCGGGCCCGGTACCGCCGCGCGGAAAATCCGACCGCGAGTGAAAACGGGAGAGGGCGTGGGGGCGATTGGCGGGAAGGAACGGAAGATGACGGGAATACGGCGTTGCGGGAAACATAAAGTAAATAAAAAGACACACACACACACACACACACACACACGTCTGGTCCGCGTGCCCGGCGCTCCCGGGGTACGGGAGACGTGTACACACATAAGCTGCTGCAGTTTGTGTCGGCGTCGTATATATTTTCGACAAAAGCCCGAGCCGTATAACGGCTATAATGTATATATATATATATATATGTGTGTGTACGTATTCGTATAGTATAACTATATACGCGCGGTACAGAGAATATAAATCCACTTTAGGCTTCTTTATACACACGTGGAAAACTTTGACCAACAAAACACGAGAGTTGCGCGTACACACACATATATATGTATAGTGCAGAATAACGGTCGCCGAGGAACTAGCGGTAAAAACAAAACCCGAAAGGGGTTAAAAACAAAACGAAAACGAAAAAAAAAAAAAAAAATGAAAAACCCTGTCAGGCCCGCGTCCGCGTTTCCGTCGCGCGACGAGCGAAACGAAACGCGCGAGCGCGGGCCGGCGACGGCGGCGCGTGTCTCGTTATTATCGCGCGCTCCGGCCGTGTTTTCCGGCGGCCGGCCGGATTAATCGGTTTTTAAGAGCCCGAAAACGACCGCGGGGAGCGCGGAAGGTGCGCGCACTACCGGGTTCGTTATTGTGTGTTATTGTCGCGTATTAGCCGCGGCGGGGCGGCTCGGACGGCCGGGGGGG
>CABPRJ010000001.1:3494543-3612798 GCA_902439185.1 Cinara cedri
TTTTAAAAAAAAAAAAAAAAAAAAAAAAAAAACAAACTAGATTTCGTACTTTTATCCGTTATATTTATATACGCGCGCGGCGGTATATTATATACTTATAATAGCCTTTTAAAGCTCCCCGAATGTTTTATGCTTGTTAAAAGTTTTGACGACTCGCGGGCCACGGGAGTCATTAAAAATCCGCTCGCCCGCGGCGCGCGAATCCGCTACTCTATAATGTAACACACGCACGCACGCACACACGCGCACACACACGCACTCCCCTGTATATATTATTATTCTCTCCTCGCGTCACTTCGCCGCCCCGTACACGCCTATCGTACGCGTACATATTTACTTCGAGATTTTTCGTCTCCTTCTACATACCGTTCTTTATTGCCGGCGGAGAATTCGGGAAACCCGACGGCGGCGGCGGCGGCCACTGCGCGCGGCGTACAGCACGGCGTTTTCGCCGACAGTTAAAACGTTGATTAAACGTTCGGCTACGCGAGCGCTGCCAGACGCACGCCGGCCGCCGCGGCGAACGAAATGCACGCAATTGCTTATCGCCGTCCCGGAGGTTACGGTTTTTATTCGAAACCATTTTTCATTCCCGCGCAACCAAAAACGCGAAAAACCTAATATTCTCCCGCCGCCGCCGCGGCAAATCCCAAGTCACTCTATTAGATTTTACGAGTCCCGCGCTCGTTTTTAACAATTCCCGTACAGCCGCGCGGTCTAATTCCTGTCTGTACCGCGCCGTGTGTAATACGCGTACATATATACCTATGTATACTATAACCTTGTATCTATCCACCTACGCGCCGTCGCCATTTGTTACGGCCTTTTACGACCGCTATATTATTATTATAGCGGACATTATAATAACAATAATAATAATATTATATCGTCGAAAAGAGAGAAAATAACCCCCGGTAAAAAGGTGTCGAAAATCTTCTGTGCGCGAATTCCTGTCGCGCTATACAGCGTATAATCGCATAATATAAGGAAAATCAATAAAAAAAAAGGATGGACGGTCAAATGGACGGCGTGCCACAGTTTTAGGCGAATTGTCGGAAAGTTAGGATAACAAAGAATAGAGTGATTTATTCTATGCCCGCACGATGAATCATTGTAAACGAAAAATTATTCTGAACAAAGTTCGCTTTAACGTGTTTTGAAATGCCTCGATAATTGTACGGTTTTCTTAAAAATTTCAAAATGACTAAAATAAAACTGTTTGCTAGGCTAAAACAACGTTTTTCGCGCGCAACCGAATGAAACACAGACAAATTTTTTTAAGGTAGTCCAATGGCTCTAAATAATTCAAAAACCGTTTGATCGTTTCGAAAACTATACTAAGTTTAGAAATGGCTTAAATAAGTATTTGGTAATAGTGTCAGGTTTTTGTGATTAATGATTATTTTTAGATGAATAACAAAAAAAAAAAAATCGAAAATAACGTAACCGTTAGAGTGTACTTTACCTCGTTTTTTCGAGTTATTTCCGATTATTTCGAAGAAAACTAAAATAAAATCGTATTGTTACACTAATTAGACATTTTTGTAAAAAAAAAAACTCTTTTTTTTTTGTTTTTCGATCGGAGCAAAATTTTCGGAAGAAAAGTTGTTCACTGAGAGAAAAAAAAAATACCTACAATAACGTCATTTTTTTAACCATATCATTTCTTTAAATTCTCCAATGCTAATTAAATGCGGGGTTATTTGTAGCATTTAAAAATGCTGACTCAGAAAAAAACAAATTAAAACACGCACCGACCGGTCGTACAAGTTTCGACCGGTAAGACCGTGTCGAACATTGTCGTAGCGGCGGCCAAACGGCAGCCGAATTATTCAAACGGCAAGCATCACACGTATACAGGAATATGAAAATAAAATTTCTGTTCGAAAATTTGGACGGACGGACGATCGATTTTCCTTGTCGAACCGCTGATATCCGATGCGGACGGTGTAATGATATTACACACGCGCGAAACAATCCGATTCACGAAACAAACGGAATCACAAAACCAAATCAAATTGAAGATAATTTATAATATGGGTGTACGGGAAACATTCGAAATATAATTAAAACAGTTCCGATTGTATTATGCGCTACGCGTTATTTAATCGTTCGTATAATAACGATTTTAAATTAAATTTACGTGCGTACATATTATTATTATGCATACATATGTATAATATGTACGTACAGTAATTTTATCTTCCGCCCGTCATATTATTTATAATAATAATAATATTATGTATGTATAGGTTTTTTTGTCCTGAATATAAATTCTCTTTACGATTAAATTTCCTCTGCAAACCTATTATGTATATAACAGGAGATAAAAAAAAAAAAAAATAAAAATATTATTTAAATAAATTTTACATAAAACATAAATAATCATATACCGCGTGTAGTATAAATGCGAATTTACTTTTTACTTCGCATACGCGGTATTATAATACATTATTATACGTATACGTGTACACAGATGTGTTCGCCGTTAGAAAGTCCGTTTGCTTATAAAAATTGGATAAAAATGCGACGCAGCCGTCGGAATCGAATATTACAAGTACGGTTAACGCGTTAATATTTATATGTGAATGCATAGAAACAAAAAAAAATATAGAGTTTTAAACGCTATACGTATCGTATAATTAAATTTATTAAAGTACTCGGAGAAGGAGAGTGTGTTCGGGTGAAATTTTGCGTGAGTCGGTGCTGTAATCAAGGGAGCTAACTCCGGGTCCGACTCCCCCCCACCTTGAACCGTATAAATGATAAAAAAAAAAAAAAAAATGTTTATTTGAACTTTTCGTTTACTATTAATGGATTATAATTACAACGATTCAAAACATATCAAAGGACTACGAACCGGGAAAACTGTTTACCACATTGGCTCCTCTCTATATAGTATACATAGTGACGACGTGTTGGTTAATGGGGTTGTAGAATATATTGTATTGACATTGGAAAAACGGCGGTTAGATTTTTCACTGTGAATATTGAATATTTCGTATTTTAATTCAGCACTTGCGGCGAATGTAAAATTGTATAAAAAAAAAAAAAAAAAAAATCCTTTTTTCTGTCAGTTTTGTAAAATGTTGTGTTTATATAAATGTGTATATTAAGTATTACTCTTATACGTTTGAACCGTTAATACAATTCTTTTTTCACCCAGTTACAGTTTCACTTTAGCAATTTGAATCTTTCATTAATAATCCGGAATACACACAGCCTAAAAATGTGCATTTCGTCGTTATTATTGTGCTTGAATCCCCGACCCGTTTGACAAATCCTGGTCGCACCAACGATACGAGTATTGTTCGAAGACACGTGCAAGTGTATTCGATCGTATTGAACGAAAAATGTATTATTACACATTATTCTTACACGATGATTATAATAATTATAGTTAATACGTTTCGCTGTGATAAAAATACAATAATAAAATAATGATTTAATTGAATTTGTTAAATGAACGTTACAAAACGTCTTCTTTTCGTACGATACACATTCCGAGTAATGGCGAGTGTTTTCCGACGTCAGAAGCGTCTGTCAGAATAACCTATTTTATTATTATTATTATTTTTTTTTTTTGAAGTTATCATCATATTATCGAATTTATTAAAAGCGCCGAGAATTAAGTTTGAATTAATGAAGTTATAAAAATAATGCAAGTAATAAACTTAAGATAAAAAATAGTACTTGCCAGCAGCAGGGTCTTCTTTGGCGGACATTAAAATCAAATTATTATTAAAAGCGCCGAGATAACAACTATTACCAGGAGACACAAAAAAAAAAAAAAAAATAAAAAAATATTACTAAAAATTAGTAAGAATGAAAAGGTGTTATAAAAAGTTATAATGACAACTCGGCCGTTTTCACGGCAGGCGAATAATATTAAAATATCAGAGGCACGAGAGACGTGGTTTTATATGTATATATATATAAAAATAAAAAAGTTCGAATCAAACATTTGCATATTACGATAAATAGGATAATGTGTCCGAGAATATCTGCAGCAATACGAAGATTCTTCATAATAAACTAATATTTATATCATTATTATGAAATAACGTCTACGTAGCAGGTACATAACTTCTAGATACGTAAGAGAGGTTCCCAAACCTATTTTCTTTACCACCCTAAAAACCAGAAATCCCACGGACGTAACATGCAGTGATAAATTAATTTATTGTACATGTGTGTTAGCGTATAAATAAAAAAAAATATATTACTCGAATGAGACGAACGCATCTGACGTTTTGTTAAAAAGTTCGCCGATTTCGAATTTGGTGAGCATTGCTTATAGTTGTTTGTAAACCGTTGTCTTTTTATTGTAAGTAGATTGGTTATTGCAATAAATTTACGTTAAACCAAGAAGGATGATGGAATTGCAATCAACATTTTTAATATAATATAACGAAATCCAGAACAAAATGTAAGTACCCGTAATTAAAATATACTATATTTAATATATATTTGGTAATTTTTTTTCTGATTATTTTCAAACGAAAAATCGTATTGTATAAGCTTTATTTTAATATGAATTTCAAATCTTTTTATCTTTAATATTTTTATATTAGGTGAGAATTAGTTATTTGTGTTATTAGTATTGTTTAATGGTTTTACAATGGGGTGTTATTGTTGTGTCGGTGAAAAATTTCTCTTCCAGAAATCTTGCTCCAATCAAAAATCTAATGAGAATTTGCATGTAGTATTATTATTTAGTCGATGCGTTAAGGATGTTATTTTTTGAATTTCATTGTAGTTATCTGAATAAATCGGAAGAATTGGTAACTATTCGTACAGTTTAAGATGATTTTCGGGTCTCTTTGGCAACAAGTACAACAAATACAATTAATAATACTCCGCTAAGAATCGTTTTTAATTAACAATGGTTAAATTAAATTACTCTAAATTCTTTAATACATTTTTTTTAACTAAAAGTAAAAAATTTAAAATGAAAATAATTGTTTGTTTTCATCGAATTCAGAATAGCCATTTTATAAATATATTTTGAAACAAAATATAAGTCTTGCGAAGATTTGATAACGATGAATAGTTATAACTTATAAATTTATACAATTTATTTGACATTTACAAAAATTTTTAACGAAATTATTTTTTTGATATTTTTTTTTAGCAGTGGCAATGAAAACAATTTAAATTATCGTAATTATCAATGGGGGTAGGCAAGCGGTGGCAATCTGCTATTCATAAAAATATATTCAAAACATTATTATTGGTTGGGGCGGATTATTATTGCGAGTTTTTTTTTTCGTTTTTCAATACTATTCACAAAGTCCATTTGAGCGTGCGCAATTTTAATTAATTTTCTATTCAATAAAAATATAATATACTATAATACCTAGCATATAATTATGCGGTTGTGCGTAGGATATTATAATAATAATTCACGAACGAGCGATTTTATGAAAAAGTTGTTTTCTTTAAATAATATGGAAATATTGACGTAAATATTTTAAGTATTATTATTAGAGGAATAGGTACGATTCGCTGTAGCAATACGTGTCATACTAAACACGCGTGCCATTGAATGGCGTCGCAGTCAATTTATATGCAGAGTTTCAGCGGGTTGCTCAATAGTATAGTAAGTATATAAAAAAATAAGGTTGTCATTGGCAACCGTTTTTATTTATTTTTTGTTATTACATATTAAGTTTTTATTATTTTAATCTTTTTTAAACAATCATGGTTGCCATGTAAACGCACATTGTTGTAATAATTTTATCATAATATGACATGCTAACCGTCTTGCGTCCGGTGCTTCCCGTGCCAATTTCGTATTCGTTTCACCTTTATTCCCGTATTGCTTTGCCCATATCAGTATATCGAACGAAAGAAAACAGGTTGGGTAGTCCGGTGGACTAAATGCATTCTATTGTGTCATATTTTTTTTCATCCAAGTTACCGTACATACTCGCGCAGCTCATTACTGTACGTTATTAAATTATATTATATCCACTAATAACGCTAAAATTATGAGGGCATAATAGTATACCGTATTGTTATTAATGTACAAAAAAATACAAGATTCAAAAATGACGTTTAATGCGTTTTCACTTTTCACTTATCCGCCCAGTACAGCGCATAATTTTGTGTGTTTTGCCGTTGCTAGATAAAAATGTAAATAAAAGTGATGATGATAATAATATTTGTTTTGTTCATGATAACCAAATTATCATCCATGTCCCCGAGGTAACCCACGAATAAACAAAAAATAAATAAATAAACAGTTACCAAAAATACCTAAAAGACAAATTATCGCAATTTTCGTAGGGATCCCAATTATTTTTTCTAGTAATAAATATAGCCTCTATGTCACTCAGGAATAATGTAGCATTATAATGGTGGAAGAATTTTTAAAATCAGTCCAACAGTTGTCGAGTATATTCGTTACAAACATACACATTTTTCTCTTTATAACATAACTATTAGTATAGATATATTATTAATAAAGCGACACTATTAACTGAACTCCGCTTAGAATCGTTTTTTTCGTTAGCAAAAAAACGATTATCTTTACTTATAGATATACATTCAATTTCCGCCTGTAGTCTAACTTTCCAACCTCCCACCTACAATACTGGCTGCACCCACGTGCCAAGTATGTCCGTCTTTTGCTTGTATTGAATCAAAAATCCAATATGGAGATGTCTAATTTTGTATGTGATCCACAGAACTATAAAACATTTCAAAGTAGCCCGCCGGACCGTTTGGGTTGGATATTCCTGGGCTAGCCTTTAAAACTCGTGTGATAGTAACGTACTTATAGACACCTCATTTCTTGAAATCGCCCCTTTTATTTAGATTATGCGGTATAAATAAAATAAATTGAATTTCTTTCGAAATACAAATAACCTATTAAGTAAGTATAAACAAAAAGCATATAACAGAATTGCTATTTTTAGAATACCTTAGAACGCTCCTTCATAATCTCCTACATAAACTATTGTACGTTGTTTTTTTCTAAAATATTTTCGATTCAAAATTCTATATACAAATTTTAAAAATTAAAAAATAACATAGATTTAACTTATTTCTTTGACAAAAAAATAACGTGGTGCCTTAAAAAAATATTTTTTTCTTGAAATTTTCGGTTACAATAGTTTAACCTCTAATTTATACTTTAACATTTCAATTTTAATTTAATTCTAAGTACAAAGTAAATTTGTTGTTCCCCGATTGTTGTTTTGAGACTGCAAACAGTATGGGTAACATGTTTTATTTTTAAGTCAGATAGTGGTTAATGTAATTACATTTTCCGATTGTTTTATGGTAGAGACCAATATCATCCGAAAAAAAAAAAGGAACAATTTTTCGAGAATTTTGCTAGTTTATGATGAAACTTGATTTGCTAGTTTATGATGAAATTTGTATTTTGAATATGATGGTTTTAAATGGTGAAAATATTAATAGAAAAGTATCATACATAGGTTATAGGTTATATAGATAGCTGCAGACAACCAATCGAAAGATTGGAGGCCAGAAGAAGAAAAATAATTGTATACTCATTAAAGCGCTTGCAGTTATTTAGGATCTTTCGTATTATTTAAATATTAGTTTTGTAGGAAATTAAATCAGAAATGCTTAAAATAAGTAAAACATCTTTTTTTTTTTTTTTTTTTATAAAACAGTGCTGTCACAGTTATAACATAGTGAGTTATTAAAATTGAGATACTTCTCCTTAGACAATTCTTGAAAACAAAATTTCGAAATTTAACAACATTGCATATAAATAATACATAGGTACCTACATAGTAATATTGAATTTTATATTTCTTTTAGAAGATTAAAACATCTATAATTTATGTAAATGTGGTATTTTATTTTTTATTTTTTTTATTTATCCAAAATGAAAAATTTTAATTTTCTTTTATTATACTTTTCAAAACTGCGGTCCAAATTTAATAAAATGTTGATTAGTTTGATTTCTCGGTAATACGATAATCGCATGGAGTCCGCTATTAGAATTAAGGCAGGTACTTCAAATAGTCTAGGAATGCTACACTTTTTTTGATTTTGGAAGTATTTGTCTTTATTTTTTCAGCACAACTATTTATTATTGTTATTTAAAATTAAAATTTGGTTATTGAATTTTTGTATAGTGGAGTGGGAATATTAAAATATCGAAAAAAGTACCACATAACTTACATTCGTACGATATTACGGTTGAGAAATTCGTTATTGGATTGTAAATTTTCCTATTTTCAAACAATTTTTTCAAAAAAAAGGTGTAGAAATTACAACCTAAAATTAAATAAATAAGCCATTCCAATCATTATTATTTATTCTTTTTTTTATCAATACTTAGGTACTTTTTTTCTGTTTAACAATAAAATAATAATTAATAGAGGTGTTAATAGTGTTGTAAACAGGCGCCTATACTTATTGTCCATTTCTATTTTCATTGTGAAATGAATAACTTTAATGTGTGTTAGGTTTGCGAGAGACCGAGTTCCCCGCTGGTCATTGTAAAATTTATTCGGTATGGTTCCTTAACTAAAAACAGCGGCCGTCCTTGCTTTTTTTTTTTTTTTCACAATCCGAACACTGATTATACCCGAGACCCGAGACGCTCCATAACATCGTCGGCCGGGGACAATGATAATAATTATATTATAACAAAAGGTAGTAATAATTTAGCCGGTCGGACCGCGCACGGAATCCCACGACCTTAATCCGTTTTATTTTTAAACGATCCGAATTTCGTCCGCACGGGCTTTTTAATCCTCGTTTTCGATAAGAACGCGCTCACGAGTCTATACTGCAGTATAGAGTTCCGGGCTCGTTCCCCGAGGCCTTTCGAGAGGCGGGGTGGTTCGGAGACAGTGTACGTACGGTTATCTCTGGTGGCGGTGGTCCGGTATATAAGTGTGGTATCTATACACATTCTATAATAATAATAATAATAATAATAATAATAATAATAATAATAATATTCACGGTGGCGGTGGTGGCTTCGTTTGCCCGGCAAAGATAAGGCAAAAAGCTCGGGAAAACCGCTACAGCAGGAGGCGAGCCGGAGGGTTTACGGTTATGTACGCGCGGCAATAATAAATATTATGCGTCGGCGATAGTAAGATAATGCAGCAGTGCAACTCTCTCCGTGTGTATGTATGTACATAATACTCGTATATACGAATGTGTCTATGTGTGTAAAAGTATTTAATAATATACTGCGATTATATTTCACTATT
The DNA here is from genome assembly GCA_902439185.1 of Cinara cedri. Taxonomy (NCBI): domain Eukaryota; kingdom Metazoa; phylum Arthropoda; class Insecta; order Hemiptera; family Aphididae; genus Cinara; species Cinara cedri. Next base: position 3,503,756 of record CABPRJ010000001.1, read on the forward strand.
TCCGCGGGTACTACCCGGTGTCTTGATATTTAACACGCCTGTACGAACAGTGCAAATCAGGAAAAATTCTAAAAGAGAACCTCCCCCCCACCCTCAGTCGGTATACAACTGTATAAGGTAAACTGTATTTACTTGGATTCTTAAAACGGGACTGTATTCACGTGAACGGAACAAAATTTGAACGGTATAAACCCGAAATTTAAAATTATAATTTTTGACTGTACGAATTTGCACTCTATATATTTTGAAGGTACAAACCTGGATGGTAAAAATAAAATTGCCATGAATGGAGTTCTAAAAACCTTCGGTACGGTCGTGCTAACTGGTTGGCCCGGAAACGCCTGTCGTAACGTAAGTTATTTAACTTATTTTGCCAAACTCCCCCGCTTTTTCTTGATCAGCTGCACTGCCGTGGGGTAACGGCTCTATATCATGCTCACTCATGGGAACAAATATATTTCAAACAAAATTAAACTCTACCAAAAGGCGAACAAATCGGAGGACGGATGATGAGAGACGTCGTAAAACACGTACATATTCGCAGACCACCTACACACCGATGAGTCCTACGTATGATTTTTAAAACTAATTAAAGTTTAAGTGATTAACAATTACTTTTCTTTTTAATTATAGCCCAAAATCTCCGTCCTAAAATTCTACGTTTTACTTTAACTTCTTATTGCCCAGCATTGCTATATTGCAACCACTCTCCCACACCTTCACGGCACGCTTCTTCACAACCGAATTCCCCGCAATATTCTCTAATGTTAATAAACTACAGATTTTCACCAACAAGTCCATCCCAATCGCCTTAAAGTCCTTTTACTGTAAATATGTTTATACACTTATTAATTTGAATTATGAAAGTATATTGTAATAATTAGTAATTATTGTTTAAATTGTAAGTTTATAAAAAAACTAGATAGTCGAAAATTTCTGATTGAGCGTTATGTTGTAGATTTAAATTCTGAGCGATTTTTTTCTTACTTCTTTTTACTCTTTTAAGATCTGATTTTAACGAGAATCATTACAATTACGGCATTTTAAAACATGTTTAACCGTACTTTGAACTTCGCTAAACATAGGTTTTCGTTAGCAATGATGGTTTATGTCATACAGATATTAATTAAATCACTTTATGTATTATACCTTCCCGATTTTCTCAGTAGCGTCATTTCATTTTTTATTTATTTTTAATACATATATGATTATGTAAGCCACACACTCTGTCTAGAATTTTCAGTTCAACAAAATAAAATAATCCACACATTTTCCAATACCTCTTTAGTAATAACTAATACAGATTCATTCACAAATCTCCATGATAATAAAGAATTTAGTTATCATGAACAATAAATACATAATATCCTAATTTTGTTTTCGATTTTAATTAAAAAAAAAAAAAAACAAAATATTAATTTAAAAAATAAAACCGGTAATGTACAAGCCATTATCCATTATCCAGGCTAAACAACTTATAACATTGAGCTAAATTGCTTTAATATTGGACTTTAAAGACGCTAATGTATTGTGCCAACACCTTGTGCCATCAAAATGACCGAATGACCCGTTCACTGAATTTCCATCCTATTTTTTTCTCTTACCGTTTTTTCTATGTTCTAAATAACTTATCTACCAGACATTTTTCCTCATTCAAAAAATACTAAGAGACCTTTATGTTATATTTTGAATCTAATATATCGATCAGAAAAAAAAGAATACGATAGGTGAGAAAATTTAAATTACAAAAAAAAAAGAATCTATCTACTTCTTCAAGAAAAATCAACCTTAGAAAAGAAAGAACAAAATAAAAAAAATCTAATAAAAAACACAATTTTCTTGTGTTGAAGACATGCGCGAATTTCGACGATGGACCTTGCCCATCTCCAGTTTATCTCGAGTTTTTCGACAACTCTGATTGAATACCAAACGTCGTCGACTATGACGATTGTTATTAGTTTACCGTCCTTTAGTGTTTTGATGAATATTTCGTATTTATAGACGACGATGTTATCGAGGATTACCGGGTAATAGCATAATAATTAATACTACTGTATTATTTGTCGGAAACGATCTTTTCCCCGATAAATATAATTTAATGTTATTAGATTTCATTCCACACGTATATATACGAATTAATAATAGTAATAGTTACATAGATATTTTAAAAAATAATAAAAAATAACCTAACCTTCAGTCGCCTGAACCATAGATTTCCGTAAGTTGCATAAATTCAACCGTGATGTATCGTAATTGACACGAAAAAATACCATTTTCTAAAACTTGATTTTTCAAAACATAAAAAAAAAAAAAAAAACAACGGCAAATTATTTACCAAAACAAATTTATAGAACTATTAAACTCTTATTTTGTAGAAAAAAAATAATTTAGTAAGTATTTAAGTATTTTTCAACGTTTTATCATTTTATATAGGACGTTTTATTAATTCATGTTTTTTGCCAAATTACATAGGTGATAGGAGATAGGAGACAGGAGATTTTATCAGATATTTAACTTATTCTATTATGCATCCAAGTATTTAACCATTCTGTATCAAAGACTGGAAATCATAAATTTGTCACATAGGTAATTATTTCGTATAAACGAAGTAATATTAAAAGATAATATTGTATTATTGTATTATTGATTATAACCCATGAACGCAATTTGTTTATGCAATGAATTATTGGATCGTATAAGCATAAACAGATATTGCTTGGGATATTCTAAAAAATTAAACATATTGTATCGCGTTGTATGATGGCTGCCAAGTTTTAGATCGATTTTCATAGAGTCGGTTATCGTTTTATTTTTCATATTATGACAGAGCTCGAGACTTCTATCAGTTATAATGGTTTCTGTTTCAGTTTTTTTGATTTTGAGAAGGGTTATTGCAATTGTACTGTTTGGGTTTTTATATCATTTCGGTTTCCGATTTGGTTATGAAACCGGTTTTTGAAAATGTTTGAATCGGGTATTAGTAAATCACAGATCTTCAAAAAAACTAATTTCGTGCCCTGTCTGCATAGATTATTATATAATAAGTCTAAAATATCGTCGGCTTCTTACCTAAATCGGTAACGGTAAATTTGACTATTTTTTTTTTTTTAAATAAATCAGGTAGTGTAATAATAGTAAAACCAAGAAAATGTTACTAAACGGCCGGTTGCAGTAGGAAAGTCACTTGAAAAGTCTCGTATAAATTATAAGAAAATAACGTTTTACAACGGACGGTGTCACAAAATGGTAGAATTTGTCGTTACCGAGGGTTGGCTAGAAACCGACAATATATTGTTTCATTTGCGTCAACGTTTCGACGAGCGTAAAAAATATAATAATAGTGTAAGAATATAATGAACAACATTTAATACAATATTTCGGAAGACTGACCGGAATATTTTTTTTTATTTTCAAGACCTACGAGCCAAAAATATTACACGTTTGATTGAGACGTGTTTGACATTTTGTTATAACGTAGGATGCATATGGATTACCTACATAGGTTAGTGGAATCCGTTTTACACGCGTGTTTTGTATATCACGAAGTTTTTTTTTACCAAAACGTTGGACGCGAACGGTGCGTAAAAAATCGCTCGGTTCTTTTGTGAGCGTAACACCTTTGAAGTTTACCATTATACTCTTCGGTTATATAGTATATATATATATATATATATACGTACCTATAATACCTAGGATATACAATATATATATATAAATAAAGAAGTTTCGCGTTAAAACGTATATACGTATAGTATGTATGGAACCGACAACAATACACGACAAAATCGGGTGCACCACGCGTGTTAATATTTAGAAAAAAGAAGAAAACAACGACTATACATCTTTGCTTTTTGTCGAGATTGAAAATACTGCGAGACCGAACATAATATATCTATCTGAGATTTGAGACACGAAAAATAATTTAAATTTATCTGTTTTTTTTTTTTTTTTTTTTTTTTTTTTTTTTCGTATTTTTTAGTATTTGTATACCGTTATCTGCACCGGCTTTGAAATTCGTCGCATAAAATCCGATGGAGTTCGGGGAATAAGCTCGTCTATAAACACTATAAAGATATCGAACACAAACGACATAAGTGAATTTTAAACTATACACAAAACGTAACGTGAATTTTTCACAAAAATACGGTAGTTTATCTAAGTATGCATTTATATAAAAGTATACCACCAATGCGGGTTATGGCTTTAACCTTAGGATGCATTTTCTATATAATATATAATAAATTTTCGACGACGGCGCGGCGGCGGGAAAGCGAGTTCATCAGAAACAATCACCGTCACTATCTAGGAGCGTGTATACGCCGTTCGATTTCGTTTTTAAATTACCACGGAGACGAAAACACTATAATGAATATAAAACGCGAGTAACGTCCAATTTTCGGGAGACCGTAAAAATCTAGAATGTACAAATCCGGAACGTAAAATTCTTGAAAAATACTTATCTGGAAACTACAAACTTGGAAAGTAAAATTCTTAAATCCAGGGTTTTACGGTTATCGTACATTCTAGGTGTGCCCGATTAAAATTACAATAACTGTAAGACCCTGGATTCAAGATTTGTACTTTCCAGATTTTCACAGATTTTCAAATATTTTTAATGTCGAATACATTACGGTCGAAATTATAGACAACACTGACAGCTGCATTAAGACGCAAAACAATATTGTTCCGAAATACATTGAATAATGTATATTTATTAATGAATTAATTAATTTAAATGAACGCCAAAGTTGGCTTGGTAGAGAATAATATAATATATATATATATATATATGTATCGGTGAAGTATCAGTTTAAATAAGTGGCGGTGTTGAAACTGTCGACTCAGGTTGTCAAATGAGAATCAAAAATAGACGGTGGTTTCGTAAGAATACACGTGACAAAAATTGACCGTAACGCAACATTTTAAAGCCCTTTGTTTACATTATATTCTTCAAACAAAACAAATTCCGAAAAATATCAACCATTTCTGAGATCATATTAATGAGATTAATGTTGATCATCCTGTATAATATAGTAGTACAACAAATTTCCCGATTAGAATCCGAACGGATATGCTCGGACATAAATTTAACAGTTTATTATTGATCGTTGAATTTATTCAGCATATGCTGAAACCGTCGCGCGTCTAGTCGTTTGTGAAAAAATTAAGAGTACAAAACATTAATATGGCGATCATCGAGCGCGGACTTAGGAATTCTATGAGAAGGGAGGAGGCTAAAATGTTCATTATTCGTACGTATCAAAAAAAATTACGTATGCTTATTTGACAATCAAAACCGGGTGATAGAATCTTGTGATGTACATAATAATATTATTACCGTGTAACCGACCGCATTTCGTTCATCTTTCACGTGACTCTAATCACCTATACTTGTAAAGTACCCACGGACCAAGAGGAGGATTTCGTCCCCCTTGTATACGCCATCCGGTGATAATTCACATTCAATGCGAGCAACGTTTTCACGGACCAATCGAACAACGAATTCGTTTCGACCTGCTGCACAGGAGACGTTAGACTCTGTGTACGCATTTTACAATATAATATTGTGATGTCCATATGAGCAAAAGACGCGTGAATTCGTCCGGTCCCGGTGACGGTGGATTTCCGCCGGGCAATCGATTATTGTTACGCGTGTCCCGAGGGACGTTCGCGAACGAACAGGAGGAAACGATAAAACGGTTTCGCAGCAAGAAGCGAATCGCGGCATCCGGAAAACCCGCCGCGCGTAGTGACCCCCGGCCTCGATTGGTAGTTTAGGTCAGATGAGGTCGGTATAGTGGCGGCGGCGGCGATGTCGTGGCGGCGGCGAAGAGGGTTTTGCATGTCCGCACAGTTAAATACCGCCACCACCCCCCCCCCCCCCCCCCCCACCGCCCCATCATCCGCATCCAAAATCCTCTATCCGATTAAATATTACAATATTTATGGGAATTTCGGGAAACCGAACAATACGGCTCTCCGGGCGTGGTAAATTTTGCCAAGTGTTTTCATTAGGTTTTCCCGAAAATCCGGCGTTCGCAAGCCGAAACCGTCGTTCCAACGTAAAGTCTATGTAGGTTGTGGGTTGGGATAGGATAGTTTTTGGCCAGTAATGCAGTTAGGAATTTCGTGCCCTGAATCAAAATTTTACTGGCGCCATACCCCCTACCCCTTCTCCTCAAGAAATTGATATTTCATTTATGTCCGTATTTAATGCGCGTAATATCGAATAGATTTTGTGGAATTATTCAAACCAGTTCTAATCTTTAAACAAAAGCTGTTAAATAGGCACCTAAATAATTACAAAAAAAAAAAAAAGTACTACGAAATATGATTCTGAGCTAAGTTCGATAAAACAAATTTGGAAACGCCGTGGTGTTTACGATTTTCGTAAATATTTGAACTTAAACGCGTATATAAAAACAAAAAAAAATAAAAAAAACTAATATTACTGTTGCGATCATTATTTTTGACCGAGGAAAAATATAAGATTTTTTTTTCCTTTTGTTGTAGCTTTATCGTAAAAAACCATAAAATATTTAATTTTTTCCGCCATTAAGATTTGGCGCACCAGTATTTTCTCTAGTTACTCCTCACCTAAATGTGACACAGATTACGGTTGCGCCATGTTATTTGCAAGTAAAATTTTTTTTTTCTATTGTAGAAAAAAGAAAACAGAAACCACTTTTCATTTCACTTCGTATGCGATTTTTCAATATATCAATTATGTAAAGATAATAATGTCTTTCAGAGATTTCGAAAAGTTAAAAAAGAAATTCATCGTACCGACCCGAAACGAATTTCGAAACGCGACAATTTATATTTAGCCCTATTCTACAGGTGATCATCGGTATTTTCTCGTAAATTTTCGATAAAATTGAAAGCGCTCAAGTGCCGAACATTATACAACACTGCGCAGAGTGCAAACGATCTCGTGAAATATCGACGCGGAATATTTCCCGCCGATTTCAATCTGGAAAAGATGTTATTATCCATTGCCATATTATTATCGTCATTCATCACGTTTGCCGGTGTTATTTTTGTTCGCCGTTTTATCTCGTGCCCCGCATCACGCGCGTCCACACGCGCCCACGTAATTATATCGTATATATTTATAATGTGTATATTCACTGTGTGCGGGGGTGTAAACCGTTGGTCGTATAATTTATATCGAGTTTTACTTTATTGCGCGTTATTCGAAAAGTTCGTTACGCGCGTACACACGGTATTCGTTAGCGTTAGTTTTTTTTATTTATTTATTTATTTATTATTTTTTTTTTTTTTTACCGCCATAGCGGAACGGATTCACGGTTTAATTGAATAACGAAAACAGTTCGTTCTTATATGTTTGTCATAATACGTAAATACGTACCGTATTAACGCTGTGCAAAAAGAGCACGTTGTTATCGACAATAACGACGTATCACTCGATATTGTATATTAGGCAGGTAAGCAGGTATTCGCGTTAGCGTATCCAGTGTCGTAGAAATCGCTGGTGCAGGCGGTGCATTGAACTGGGGCACTTAATCTTGAAAGGGCGCTATCGATTACCTAATAATGTGACCAAAATTATTCGATACAATAGAGAAAAAATAAAAACAATATTCAAATAAAATGATGTGGACTAAAATATTTAATAAATATTAAAATGGCCTTTGTAGTTATTATCTAGGTACTAGGCAGACGGTAATAGAATCGCATATTGTCGTATTGATAATTTTTTAAAGACCCTTTGACCTGCATATTGATGAAATGGAATAGTTGGTTTTCGAACGTTTAGCGTGAACCAACCGAGCAACCGAGTGGATGTGAAAAATGAAAGAAAAAAAAACAAACAGAACATACTCGTATTTCCAAGCTTCCCAAAAAAAGTGGTTTCCGTACAAAAACAAATAAATTGACGACCGAAAGTATGAATTAAACTATTAAACATTATAAATTAATATGAAAGAGCCATAGTGTACATATAAGTACAATAAATACCTACTTTTAGATTCGGAGCGCAGCGAGGGGATCTATTGGTTTTACTAAGGATGTCTTTTTTTTTTTATTATCATTATTATTTTTTGTGTCTGTAAACACTTTTTCTACCAGAAAACGTTCTCCTATTGAAAAATAACGATAAACATTTTTTGTCCCATTTTGGAACTTGTTGGTGCATTATTGAAGTCATTTTTTTATTTCCCAAGTGGTTTTCATAATAGTTCTGAAAAACTGATGAACATTTGAGCAGGAAAACTGGACAAATATTCACGGCACCGCGACATTGTCGGTTTCGTTATTTTTTAATTCGTTTATACGATGTTTTCTACCAGGAATATTGCTTTAATCAAAAAATGCCAAGATGCCTTTTTTTATTTCTTAGAATATTGAACTACTGACGAAGAAAGTGCTGTTCGTATTATGAAAAATACCGATTTAATGAATTATTATATTGTATGTTATATTTAATTATGTAGTTTTTCCTGAAAATGTGGATATAACTTTGTTCACTCTGATAAAAAATCAACTACAGAAATAATATTTGATGACACACACACAGAAAACGACAAAGCAGGAAAGCTTCACAGTTTTAAAAACGAAATCTGTAGGTCTACTGATGAAGATGAATTGATGATTTTACTCGATAAATATTATCTTTTAAATCAATTATTAATCGTAAAATAATAAAATAAAAACAACATTTTTAAACTGGTTAATACTTTTATATAATTATATAAATACAAAATGTATGTATAAAAAATAAAAAATAGATAAATGAATGAATGCATCGCCTGGAATCGCGTTTTACATTTTGACTGTGATTTTAGTGATAAATATCTTTCGATTTTTTTTACACCAAGTTGTAAAATATATGTTGTACCCATACTTATAATCTAAAATTTAATATATAAAATAGACGATTTGTCCGCCTGTTTGTATTTTACGAGCTGCAGCCATACCGATGTTGTCCGATTGTGATGGGACTTTTTACTAAGTATCCAGGAATTTCCCGGGATAGCTATTATAGGCTATAAGATAAGTTTAATAATTAACCCCTTCACCTAGAAAAATCACTCTTCGTAGTGAAAAACAATAATAGTTTACATTTTGTTTATTTATTTACCTTGGAGATTATACGAAGAGCCAAAACTAAAATGTTTGAAGAGACTTAGTTGTGACTAAGGAGTCTCCCTAATTGCGTTTATGTTTATGGGGTACCTAGAGCAATTTGCATCCGGGCACACAAATACCTAGCTGCGGCACCGAGTGTATCCGAAATTTTTCGACGGGTCCGAGGGTAGGGGTCTAAACGTGTAATAAATTAGAATTACACGATAGGCGTGCATAGAACAACGCGAGCGAAATATTTATCTAAATTTCCGTTTAAATATAAAGCATTTTTGGTTCTTCGTAAAATACACGGTTTCGTAGTACGCGGTAAAATATTTTCTATCTGATATCGTAATATGTTCAATCCAATATTGAAGTCTCCGTTGTCATATAATTTATATTGATTACGACATTAGTAATACCTAGCACAATAAAAGTTATACGCAGATATTAACGTACATTTACAGGAATGTGAATTCGAAAAAAAAAAATGAAATATTAATAGCCTATAAGTAATAGTAATAATTTTTTTTTTTACGATTTTAAGGAAAAATATATTATTCGTTTAATCTGTAACTGGTTTTTTGTTTTTCTTTATAATAATTATACAAGCCAATTTGTTCGCAGTCGGAAATGCATGCAAAGCGATTGAGTTCTCAGAAGATATCTACGAGATTTTAAGTCACCGAAAGTCAAAAATCTCAATTCGGTTATATTAAATGTTGATTTGAAAATTTAGTTTGCTATCAGAGTAACGGAGTACCTTCACATAATCATGGACGATAAAATCAGATTCTAACAAACATGACATCAATCAGCCGATCAGCTGTTAAAATGTTGAATTTAGCATATTTTATAATGTTTTTTTCTATGATATGTTTGTTTGTTTTTTTTTTTTTAAATGTCAACGATTTTTCGGTTATGCTGATTACGGGTGCAATCGTACTAAAATATTGTTTGGCAAATAAAAATTTCCCAAGCCCACACGAATCTAATATAGGGTAAATTTCCGTGTTCTCCCCGCCCAAATGACGCCACTAAACAAACGTGTATTTTAATATTGTATAGCACGAATAAGCGATTTTCGCTTTGGTTAAACATATACGCGTATACATTTATACGTATAGTGAAATTAAAAGTTTCAATTAGAAGTCGAGTTTATTAAACGAATAGTTTACTTGAAACGTGTGTTTACATCGATCGCGTGACAAATACGTATTTAGGTAATAATATTTATTAAACGCCAGAAAAAAAAAATTAAAAAAATACCATAATCCACAATCGGCACAATCATATAATTATTAGTTAATATAGTGTATAGTTTCTCGGAGTATGTTGTTTGTATATATTTTATGTAACATTATAGTCTGCAGTTGATGTTGTCTTAAGGTTTAGGTATACACTCGCGCGTAACAGTCTTTAAAAACCAAAGGAGGGCGGAGGAAACCCTCAAGTAAATAGTTAAAAAAAAAAAGAAAGAGTCCGTCTCACCGGTAATAAATTTGCAGGTGAACATGAAGTCACGTATGCCCGGAACGAAAAATAGAGATGATGAATTTTCGCAATTCTTACTATATTTTTATTTTTCCTTCGTTGTCGTCCTACCTGCTCACTTCCCGCTATTCCCGGGCACACGCGTCGTTTTTCGCACGCGCTCGTCGAATATAAAATATTCGTTTTTATTAAATTTCCGTCTTGTCCACTTTGTAACTTTACTGTTTTCCGTGACGAAGAAAATAGGTAGTCAGATAAAGAGAGAGAAAGAGAGAGAGGGAGAGAGAGAGACAGAGAGAGAGAAAAGCGAGCGTTTCTTTTCGGTTTTTCCCCCTTTCCATCGCCGTTTACGTTTCGTTTCGACGGAATATTATTACACGTGAAAATTCAAAAAAGCCTGACAAAAAAAAAAAAAAAAAAAACTGATTTCGTTGCGATACACATAATAATATATTATTATTAATCCAAAGGTCACGACGACGATGCGACTTTACGGCGGCGACCCTTCGACCGTCCGTCCGCTCAACTGCACCACGGACCACGGTGTATAATATTATAACGACGTCAGAAAGAAACCGTATTATTATTTACATTATAATACACTGTATATACGTCCGCCTCGGGATATAATATTACGGTAAACAATAAGAGCCCAGTGCTGTTCCCTCCTCTCGCCACGTCACCGGTTTAGGAAAGCTGCATTAAATCGACGTGGAAACTGCGGGAACGGAATAAACGGATTACTCGTGACAAAGGATAATTGTAATAATATACTCATTCGGAACAATTTGACGAGACAGTAGCGGCGGCGGCGGTTCAAATCAATGTAACAGTAAGAGCAAAGGTATTATTAGGTACCTACATCATATTGTTATTATTATTATAATTTTTTTTGTTTTCGATAATTATGGTCGGTTTTTTTGTTTTGCCCCATTATTACCTAGGGAATATCCCGGAAATCAAGTCCAATATTCAATAGTGACACGACTCGTAACTATTTTCGAATTAGTCAAAATAGTCCGAGGAAAATAAAAACCACTGATTTTCGTCACGGAAAATAGTAATATCGGATGAAGACAAACAAGAACATAATTTGAATTTGTTAACCAATGGTATATGTGAGATAATAATTCGCATTGATGATCATGTGGTGGTTAGACAATATTTTGTATACATTTTTCTTTCGAGTATTTCAGACCGTAACTGCACACCCGTGTTGATTTGATTTGTAAAAAAGGGTGTGTCACGAAAATGTCTAGCATAAAGTCATTGGTTTTATAGATAATATTGAGAAAAATCATCGAAAAACTACACGTTAAATCCGAGATGGCGGATACTCCAGGTTTTCGGAACGATGGCAATTTGTTTTGTTTTACAGTTAATCGAAAGCTGATCTTAACCAATATGTATGCTCAAAGATTCAACATTTTCCGATAAAATGGTCCATTGACCGATTGACTACTACTATACGGAATAAAGAAGACATTATAAATAAAAAAAAAAACCAGATACTACATGAATGGTCGTGCCGCGGTTTCATATGAAGGAAGGAACTTGGAAAGAAGGAAATATATACACACGTAATATAAAGAGTATAGTTCAATTTATACGCGACGATAAATTGTCACTAACGGAAAACGATTCCGAGTATAGTATTTTGTGGCCATGGTGACCAGGAGATGAATACAAATTATGCACACAAATAAGTTTATTATTGGAAAACCATCGTCACTAAAACCGACCGCTCGAAGTTGTAAAATACCATTCAGGTACCGGAAGTCCAGGACGCAAAATGGTGGTAGGGAGGAGGGGTAGAGCGATGTTTTGGCGTGCGTATATCCATCCGACTCGTGAGGTATTCACACGAGTAATAATAACAATAATGAAATTACGACGGTGACGGATCCGGAAGCCGCCGCTGGGTCGCGTGCACGTCAAAATTCCACACGACGACGATGATGACGACGGGAAACTTGTTCGTGGCAATTATTCGGATCGGAAGAGGTGCGCGAAAAGCGTGCGCGCCGTGTACAGGCACGTCGGAGACGATTGTCGTACACGCGCGGCGCGAAATTTATAATTCATTCAATTAAGAGCGTTTAAAAGTTTTTTTTTTTAAAGTTTCTGAGGCGGCCTCCTTCACGCGAGATTACACGACGGCGACACCGACACGTGTTTAATATTATTCACAACAATATTATATAGTAAAATCGCGTAGTACATCGATATAATATAGCGAACCTACGGCAGGAGGACACGCGGATGGGTACACGACGGTATTTCAGTATTATTTGCGTGTTGTACGTACATGTCTATCTACGTGTAATACGCATACAGACATGATGTGCAGCGCGGGAATTAAATTTTAAACGACGAGCGTGACTTTATCGTGTACGTCTTCGGGCGGCGTTTGTCTACCGTTCCGAACGTTTATACAGAATAAAACAGCGGAAAAAAACCCACACGCACACACATACACACACGCGCGCGCGCGCGATCGATACTCTCTTTCTCTCTCACACGCGCGAGGAGGCTCGTCGTTTGAAGGGAACGTCCGCCAAATCGGTGTACACGGTTTTGCAATGGGAGCCAAGGGGTCCGTTATCTAGGATAAAGATAAGCGATAATATTTGATGAAACGGAAATAATCCATAAATTTTACAGACGAAGATAGTAGAAAATCGTTGCTATTGTCTAGATAAATAATCGGGAATTATATTGAAAAAAAAAAAAAAAAACAATAATAACAATAATAATAATAATTTTATTCGTTTCACATCATAAAAAGTGTTGAATGTATTAAAAGTGTTGCAGATTCGGTACGCGTGTTATTGTCTGTGAGATGTTCAGCAATCTCCAACGCGGGGCTTAAACTGATAATAATCACGAATAAATCTTCGAAACTTCTTAAATACCCTGCGATTCGATCATAGAAATTCAAAAGCCATATTTAAAAAGGAGCTGATAATGGGGTTGGGAGCGGCTACTGTTGTAGGTGAGAAGTTGGGAAAGTAAGATACATAAGGTTATTACATTTATATCTGTAAGCAACGATAAACCATTACTTGACGAAAGTCGATTCAGAGCGCAATTAAGTACGAAATAGTTTGAAGTTTGAAATTTTATTTACGATTTTCGTTTAAATTTGATTTCAAAACGGTTTTAAAAAAAAGTCGTCCGATGATTTTGGAAATTTTATCACGTCTAGGTGAGTGCAATGTAAGTATTATTACCAGGTTTCAATTATCTACGTGTATTTACAATCAAATTACAGCAAAAAACATCCTAAACATTAAAATACATTAAAAGCTCAAAAGTGGTTCAAAAGTTTTAGCAACAATACCGTAAGAAATTAAATCTAAAAGGAAACATAAAAAATATTTTTTGATTTTTCGGTTAAATCATTTTTTCTGGTAGAAAACGTCGTCCGTGTTTTCATAAAATAATGAAATCGTAAAATTGTACGTTTTCCTAAATTTTTTCCCACTGAAGTGCTTTTATTTAAAAAATAGCATTTAAAATCAAAACAATTACCTGTTTAAATTTAGACAACTTGAGCTTTCAGAAAAGTTGCTACGCGTAAAAATCAAAGCAAGTGTACTATAAAAAAAATGTGTCCACACACTAGAAGAAAGAAAGAAGAAAATAAAATAAACATCTCAGTAAAACCAATAGCTCCCTCGCTACGCTCGGAATCTTAAAGTCAATTTTTAATCAACGAATCAAACTTTTCACTGTAACTGGGCCGAACTTTATTATATTTATATAGATAGGTAAATGCAGTGGGTAAATAACTAAATAAATAATCACTCTTGTTGTATTTATAATCTTATTTAGTTACCCTGTGCGCACAACACTGTAATATTATATTGTACCGAAGTACCGAGGAAACACGAATTTGAATAACAGAGATATTATGGTTCGTTAAAGAAATAAAAAAAAAAAAATAAAATAAAAACCGCTATTTCCATAATAGGTACTTCTTATTGCAATTCAATTTGAATATAATATGTAAATGCGATTGCATTTTACCGATGGTACTTTCGTGTAGGGACTTATACGTTTCGACGCAATAATATTATTATACTAGTTTATATTATTATGAAGTATTTTCGTCCGAATAAATTTACCAGAAATGGAGACTATGTTATTATTATTATTATTATTTTTTTTTTTTTTGAAAACTTAAATAACTCCGTGACGTCGTTTTTATCCCTTATATATATACACACAAGATAAAAAAAAAAAAAAACATAATAATAATAATCTAGACGAATTTATTTGTCTAGATAATTCTTAACGCCGCAGTGGAAATTCGTTAGAACGTATACTGTATACAAGTACATGAAAAACAGTTATAAAAGTGAAAAAAAAAACCCGTCTCTACACGTCATGGTTTTAAAAACAGAACAACTATGTAATTATAATGCGGCATTTTTTTTTTTCTTCGTTACGACACGGATTTAAGGGTACCTTATTGTTGTACGTGCGACACTAAATCTTTTATAAAACAAAGCTCGCTGTTTTTTTGCACTCATACAATTTATATTGTTTTTGTAGCAAAAAAAAAAAAAAACAAAAAACAAAAATAGAAAATAGAGAAATTGGGATTATAATATATACGCAAATATTATGTAATTAATGTTATTTTCCTTTTTTGCTCCGGTCGTAATTAAAAACTTAATACGGCAAAAACATCATACGTGGCACTACAATATTATAAGCGATTAAAATGGTATAACGGACGGACATTTTGATTTCAGTTTTTTTTTTTTTATAATACAATATTCGATCGAGCATTAAAACAAATTAATCAAACGTGCCTATATTTTCATTATATTCCAAGCAGAATAAAGGTACGTGATAGTTTTGTTGTATGAGCAGCAGGGCTTCTTTACTACAGCCGGACATTTCCCCAGTAGATTCGTTAGTTGTAGCTGTTAAAATTGTTTTATTTTTTTTTTTTTTATATAATTCATTTAAAATATTTATGGCTGCCAGAATTTTATTATTTTGTTTGATTTGAATTTTTAAATATGTAAATCGACGTTCACTGACCACTTCTATCACTTATTTCTGTACTATACCACGGTCTATTAGCCCTCCCCTCTTAGAAGTGTAAAAAGTATGCTTTTATTACCTCCATATAACTATAAGGTCATCGATATGGAAAATCGATCAAAAAAAGTTGCATAAAATCGGATTTATAGCTGACATACTAACATTACAAATACACGTCGGAGACAAGGGTCGAAAGTTCAAACCTTCGAAAGGAAAATGCCCGAAAACAGTTCTTTTTACCTATACAAATTTTAACCAATTTAAACCCTCTTTGACGAGTCTGTGATACAGACTCCATGTTTATCGTAAAAACATGAAAATTGAATATAAAAATGATTCGGGAGTGAGTTGAAAAAACAAAACCACCAAGAGGCATTGCCTTGAGACTTAAAACTACATAAATCTAAAATTTGGTCTCCCTGGCTCAATTCGTGAGTCTGTAGAGATGTAAAAATCATAAAACACTCTCCTCCCACAACAATATGGTAAAATTTGATCAACATTTGATCACTTCAAACCATCTATAAAATAAAAATATAATTCCTACATTTCCGCGCATTCTGTACAGTAGAAGACACTAAAAGTATCTAAAAGTGGTTTTAAATATATATATATATGTACGTATAACAGACATAATACTTATTTATCGACCGATAAATATGTTTTACAAAAAAAAAAAAAAATGTACACTTTCAATTAAAATATCGAAATATATTAACAACAGTGTTGAACTCTGACATTTTTTTGAAGAAGCGTGTGATGTTTTGATGCAGATACTTACAAAGTTAAATTGGAGATTTATTTTTTTAATAGTTTTTTGAAACACTAGGGATAACTTTTGTATAACGAAATCATCATTTTTTAATGAATTGATTATTCCTGAAGTTTCTACATTTCTGAAACATTTTTAATATGAACAACCAGTATTTTTTTTTAGGACGTCTTACTTTAGGCTTACTGCGATGTGTTTTAAATGATTTGCATTATTTAAATTAATGTGGATAAAAAGAAAACATACAATTTAGGAACTAGTTTGTAATGTTAAACTTAAATTTGATATAGTACCCAATATTTCATCGAATTAGCTAAACAAATTAAAAATGTAATTAATATTTACCTATTTTTGAAAAGCTAGTCAAGATTAAATTCTGGGGTTTTAACTTGTTATCTGACGAGAAAATGTGTTGACAATTCGTTTAATTTTGAAATTTTACAACACAATTTTAAAAATATTTATCACAATATCTTAAGTCGAAGAGAAATTTCAAAAACTCGTTTATACAGACATCGTTTAGATAAAATGCAGTAAGAAAATAACGTGACCGTCGAAGTGGACTTATGTATACATAATATAAAATGTGCCACTATTTTACAAGAATTATAAAAAATAGAAAACTGAAAAATACTAAAACTTTTAATTTAAGTAATTTGAATGGATTTTACTGGCGAACAATCAATCAAAATTCGTATTGCAAAAAAAATTGTATTATAAAAATAATTGTTTACACTCCGCGCGTATTTTATTAAAAAGCTATATTTTCATAGGAGGGAGGAGGAAATATCAAATTACCGAGAAGATATTTATCCCCTTGAAGCATACCCGAATTCACACTGATTAAGAGAAATATTTAAAACTTTATAAATTTCCTAATTGAAGTAACTGAATTAATTAAATCTTAGTGAAATGCTAATGATATTTCTGGTAATGTTTAATTTGTACGTATTTTTTATTTCAATCGGATTTTGTCTGAGATAATCATACACTCAAAGTAAAATTAAATTACTTTTATCATAGATTGGTGCTCTAAAAATTCAAATGCGACATGCATATCTACATATTTACTAAATAGATTCTTAGCGATATAGCTGATTTAATTTTGAGTCAAAGGGTATAAATTAGGTACTCGTATTCACGGTAAAATTATCTTCCTTGTTTTAATAACGCTGTGAATCTGCAATTGAGATTCCTCATCACATAACGTAACAGTACTTGAAGAAATAAAATGTTTTCCATACAGTTTCTTCAGAAATTAAAACGGCTTTTACTATGAAACTACACAGTGGGATACACCATTATATTTTTTACCTCCAAAAGTCTAAAAATCACAGTCTTTTTTTTCCAAATACATTTTATGTGTCACAATAATATTATATAGTACTGTAATATTTTATTAACAAATATTATTGTCAGGTTTTTAATTTTTTTTTTTTTTTAAATTTTAGTTATTGTGTTTTTTTACATTAGTATTTTATTTTTATCTGATTATACATTTCGAAATTAGTGGAAAAACAAACTATTATTGAAGAAAAAAATGTACGAAAATATTGCTCATTTAAGAGAGAAAAACGAGAAATTACAAAAAAAAAAAAATAATAATAATTACCTACCTGAGAAAAACGCAAGATAAACCTTTTGCGTTTCTAGTTCTAACAAAGATTAGTGTTTGTATCGTCGATAACTCTATGGTTTGAATTCAGTGTATACCGAAATTTACAAAGCGGTTTTTTTTTGCTTTTTATTTCCCGGACAATTGTTTATGCTAAGTAAAAATGCCCACGTTTTACATTTCCTACTTTAAACAAATTCGAATTTTTCCATCGATTGTAATAGTCCTTTTTTTTGACATTTTTCGAAATTCTCAATATTTATTTCCTCCTTCCCCCCCATAAAAAGCGATTTTGGTTAGTCGAAGGCTTTACTTATTTATTTTTTTTCACGCGCAGGATCTCAAAAGAAATGGAATTTTTTTTGATTTTTTTTTTAATGTCTGAATGTTACCCAAGGTAATTCAAAAAATCCTAAGAGAAAAAACGCCTACTCCAATCAGAATCGTTTCGTCGTTGTATTCAGTATATAAACTAAATTACTTTGTACATATCTTCTTTGTCAACTTTGCTGTATTTTTTATTATTATTTTTTTAATTGTATATACCTACTAGTTTAAAACATATTTTGAAAATCGTTTCTTATTAATCTATCTACACGTCACGGTGACTCTACATCATTTAAACGTATTTGCATTCAATATTACATGTAATTTAATATCCATAGATATATAGGCTAGGTTACTCGTGAACGGTGTTTTTTTTATTCGGCCGGTAAAAAAACGTTAAAGCATGCAACGCGAAACGTTATTGTCCGTGAAAAGTATTTTACCCGATCGAACTGTTGTCGTGTGGAAATGACAGTAAGTCCGAACACACTCGGCCGTTTTCGGACGGCTATATTACTAAGTGTTATCCTTATGCTAATAGCATGTAAATTTTCGTTATTTTTCGTTCGGATTTTGTGCGAGAGGGACACATAGAATGTAGAGAACATTTACATTTTTTTTTTCATCCCATAGTTATTAAAAAAAATTACATTTAAAAATTTTTCAAAATAGCCATTTTGTAAATAGTGTTGTTAAATTAACATATATTCACATCCGATCAATAGTTTCTAGGTAATAGCCGTTTTAATCCTAGAAAATTGTGCGGTAATTAATCACGATCAATCAGTAATGTAATTCCTCATTTCCTATTGAACATTAATTGAATTCACGTCTATGCCCTATTCATTAAAGTAACTATAACTAAAACACTATCGATCGGATATAAATGTATAACACATAAAAATATTTTGAATAATATATTTTATAAAACGGCTATTTTGAAAAATTTAAAAAGTAAAAAAATTAAAAGTTATCTGATTGAAAAAGTATATGAATATTTACAGAGTTCATAGCATGAGGCCAATACTGTAGGACACCCTAAATAGATGTATAATGCATTCGCAGAACCCGAAATTTCCAGGTGCGTTTTTCGTGTACGCGTATCAATACTTGCGCAGTCTTCAGTCGATTCTCGTCGACTTTCACTATAGAAATTGCACAATTTGCTCCGATCGGTCTACGGCCAACTGTTTTGTATAAAATAAGCGATGAAAACTGTCTATTCTTCGCGAATACGGAATGTTCACAAGCATATTTTATTGTATAGCCCATAAGGAACGGTTATGCACATGCACATTTCAGGGTGGAAAGTGCGAGGGCGGGTGGAGAATTGTGAAACTAATTGGCGCGGCAGAGGAAGCGGGACATTTTCGTCATATAGACGGGATGAATTGTCATTAGTCCCGATAAACTTTTCGTCATTTTTTAATAATACGACGGAAAATATCTCGGTACCATCATCAGCCATATAATGGGTACTAAATAAAAGAACGACGAATCCTGCAGTATCTACCTAACAATACTGAACGGATTACGGCAGCAGATATGAATCACGTTACGGTGATTTGGGTAAACAAAATGGAAATTTCATCACTTTCATTATATTTCAATGTAGTAGAATTTAGTACAAAGTTTATTATTGTCGCAAATCCGAACAACGATATTATTATTCGTTTAGGTGGTCGGCAAATATTTGACTTTTGTTACGTTTTTGTTTATTTTAAAAGAAACAAAGTCCCACCGTAACGCCAAAAGTATAAATTGGTATTTGGTCCAATAAGTTTCGGGTACCTATTATTGTAAGAACCGGCCATTTTTCAAAATTAATAAAACACTATCTATCCTTACGATACGTATTTTCTCAGTACTCGAGTAAGTTCTTACGCGTACATCACTAGCGGAATTTTCCCGGTAAACAGTTCAGAAACCGGAATCCCGAAAAACTAAATTTACTCCGACGACAACGTTGTGTTGTCCGGCATTTATTCCCAAACATTTCTAAAGTCTGAACAACATGATGATCCACAGTTACTCCCGAGAGATTGCACACCGATTAACAATCATAGGAGATAACGACCACGTGACGATAGAAAACACGATTATAGAGACATGCAATTATGGAATTTTGATTAACACGGAAACGTCTGCGAGAGTATCGTCCGACATTAAAATACCTATTGGAACATTTATAACGATAGAATACAATGTGTCCACACTGTGATTTCTGGTATCACTGCTATTTATCTCAATATAGTAGCTATGAGCCAGGTATCACGTATGCATGTCAATGTGACAGTTACTTTCAAGATAGTTCAACAGTTGCAATCGGCCATGTCCATACGAAGATAGTTTATGATAATGATGATGGTAACGTCCGTGGTATTGAGTTTTGTGACTATCACCGTGTGAACCAGATTTAATATAAATGGCCCAAAAACAATACGGGTGGTGTTACCACGAGGTAAATGCGTTACCGAGAAAGTGACGTTGAGCAGAGTCTGTGACTAATATTATATAACGATGGAAAAAAAAATAGTGGAGGGGGGGGGGTTGGCGAAAAATAACCAAACAAAAGAAAAGAGTTTGACGCGGTCGAGTTAGCATACTTTCGGTTAAGCATTGTCCTCAGCCACCGCCGCTGCTCCGGCTGCGTCCATTATTATTATTATTATTATCATTTTTCGGCACGTCACAATAAAAACCTTTTTGAATCACAATCGAATCCGTTGATTTATAGAGGAGAAAAATTCGGCCAGAAAGGAAACAATGGTCGCCGCCGCCGTTTTTAACTGGCGAATAACTCGCCGCTCCACTATTCGCTTACTCTGTCTCTGCACAGCACAACAACCACGTGCGGCCTTCCCGAGATGAGAACCGCATCCTCTCTCCGTCTCTGTTGCCGTGGACGAGAAATTCGGGATTTCGGGTACGGAAAGGGTGGGTGCACCCTCTTCTTCGCAAGACAGACATTTCATAATAAATCTTAATTGTACTGTCGTTAGCGTGGCACTCTCCTGTTATGAATCCAGCCAGAAGCTTTTAGCCGCGCGCAAGATTAATTTTAAAGTATAATTTGTTTTTTCATTTTCCCATATTTACGCCCACCGCCATCGCCGCCGCCGTTGCCGTCACCCCGCGGAAAAAAACGCGAAATTATTATTTTCGCGGTGCCCTCGTCGTCGGTTGGTCGGTCGGTCGGTTATATAATATTACGACATCCTTGAACTAATATTGTATCTATATTTTTTTTTTTTTTTAACCTTAAGTACAATTTTTTACATTTTTTCTTACAACTTTTTGTCGAATTCATTCCGTAAACGCCGACTTTTTAGTGTCTATACAAACAATTTTAGTGATACCTCCTGGGCTAAAGGTGATATTTAAACTCAGGAATTAGAGTCGTATTAGAAGCGTATATTGAAGTGATAAGAGTCAGATTGCGTTTAAATATGATTCACTATTTAGTGGCTGTAGGGTTATGATTAATTGTTTTTCAAACAACCGTAGAGGCCTCATAAATAAAGCAAGAATGGATCTTTGTATACGCATGTCGGTAGAAGAAATCAAGAATGTATCTTTTAGGAGTTTCAACTTTCAACCCCCAACCCTACAACTAGTATGGTCAAATTTCATCATTTTTTAAAGGGAGGGTGTCGGTGTTGTGTTTTATTGCATTTTGTTATTTTAAGGAATAGCCGATTTGTCACCTTAATACCTTTGATACCTAAGACAGTATCGTATATTGAAATCGTGATCATTTTTTATATCGATTTCAATGCTGTTACAATTATAGATATAGTATTTATTTACTTCTATGAGTCTGTAAGGGTATTTGAAATCCGATTGATTATGTGAAATAATCGAAATGTTATTATTTCAATCCGGCTATACAAATACTCCTATTGTCGAGTTTGATCCTGTTTGGGTCAGAAAACGTCTTTAAAAGAGTATTGGATTAATTTAGATTCTATTTTCGGAGAAAATTCGAAAAAAGAAATATTATTGCAACGGTATCAATTATATTGGAGGGAAACTCGACTCGGGTCGAAAATTACCAAATTCCGATACACACATCATAACAGAGTTTCGTTGAGATTATTTTTCAGTTAACACTTAACATTGATTTATCATTTGCGTACAGGCGTATACTTAAATGAATTATACAATTATTTTATGTATTTTTATAAATTATAAAATAATTAAGGAAAACAAAATTATTAAAACGGTTAATACTCTTAAATAAATATATTAAAACAAAAAAAAAATGCATATATTTATATATATAAAAAAAAAATAATTAATTAATGAATGCGTCGCCTGGAGTATTATGATAAGTGATTTATTTATTTTTTATTTTTATACATACACTTTTTTATTTGTATATTTATTCAATGTATTTATTTTTATAAGTTTTATTATTTTGTCTCTATTTTACTATTTAGTGTATCATCTTTAACCTAATTCAACTCTGTACTACTATTGGCTTACAATTATTGTTTTATCAATTCGTATGTTTATATTTCCCGGTGACCCATATCAAACATGATTTTCGATTTGCGGAAGGGGGCAACTATAAATATTGATTTTAGCCCTATGTTATTTAGATTATATAAACTGATAATAAATATTGCATAATGTCTTTAATGCTTTTAATCATTTTCTATTATATTATGTGGTGCGTGTAATAATATTCTAATGGGCTATTATGAAGTTCATTATCTGTATTATATTTTTATTTATATTTGATATAATCTGGTTACAGGGATAACTAGGGCGGATAATTCTATGCTTCTGCATATTTTTATTGGTTAGTGAAAAGAAAAGAAAAATAATAGCTAGTTTATATTTAATAAAATATTAAAATGTTTTTAATGATTTTAAGCGATTCTATCAGCACTATTCAAACGCTCCGTGCAATGCCGACAGACAATTGATGCTCGACTTACATTTTTATACCCAAACTTGTAAGTGTAATATCTCGTCAACGGATTGACGGAAATCTAAAATTTCAACTCCGAAATTTATAAAAATTATACACAATAAATTCAAACTATTTATAGAATTTTCAATTACAATTTTTCTACTTGAAAAAATCAACCGTGGTTCAGCTATTGAGTATACAAATTTCAAATTTTTAAAAAAAAGGCTTTTCTTTTGGAAATCATTAGTGTTCAACGATAAAAAAATATTTGTAGAGAATTCGATTTTTGTATTTTGCAATTATTATACAAATTTTTAAATTTTATATTAAAACTGTTTTTACCTCCACTCCTTGTACGTTAAATGATTATATACTTTGGATTTTCAAACAAGCCTCCCTCTCCCCACTGACCACAGATTTGAATAGAGATTATTTATATACAAATATTGTTATGCTTTACACATACAACATATGATTTAGCGTAGGAGTTATACATTTTAATATTAATATAGGAACGAGTAATACATTTTCATATTCATTAATGAGACGATAAATTAATAACCTTTATCTATAACTTCGATCTAAACTTTAAACTGTTAATATTCACAAACAATAAATCCGATGTTAACATTGTGCCTATCAAATATTTTAGAAAAATAACCTTTATTTTAGATTAAAAGAAGTTTGCTACTTGAAAATTCAAAGTGTATGCTCATTTTAGGTAAGCGTAAAAATTGAAGACAGTGCTAAAATAATGCTCAAATGATTCCATAATGATTGCAAAAACAGAAATCAAATTCAATTACAAATTCACCGAGAAAATTGCCGGTTCATGATAAGCAGATACGCAGTTGTCGCGACACCAAAATATTGACAATACATTTTTATAGTTTCATAATATCAAATTTATTCCGTTTTACGGGCTTCATTTTCTTTAAAATGGTTTATAGTTTAAATTTTTTATTTAAAAAAAAAAAACAAAAATTATCTCGGTATTTTATAAATATTTTCTTATAGCCACAGCGCTAAAAATGTTTTACAATACGCAATGTTTTATGCATTACTGAAAAACCCGAAGCCTCGAAACCGTTTTAATTATTAATCCTTCGCGTAATATACAATTTTTAAGAACCGCGTTTAATCGGCTAAATCGGTTTAGCGGTTAGATTTAATTAATATTTAAAATTTGATTTCCAAAACTTTATATATATACCTATCAAAATACCGACCGCACAGGAATTTAAAGTTTTTAAAAATGTATTAGTATAATCTTTGTTTTTACGTGCTTAAAACTATTTAATATTATTACGTGTATTAGTAAATGCCACACTACTAATATAATATTATTATATTCACTTTTTTAAGTGGCAATTACGACGGACAGAAAACAATACACCAATTACATAAATAACATGTATATTTTTATGTATTACAGTTATATTCACCTGAAACGAATGTACCTCAAACTTATATACACCTGACGGTACAAATCTAAGACTGCTCTGAAAAAGTTATGAAGTCCAAGCTCATGATTGTATAGTAAACCAAAAATCTAATCGATGAAAATTGACCACCGCCGATTCAGATACTAAAACCGAAAAATTCCTCGTCGGTAAGTCAGTTACTAGTATAACATTGTTTGCTTTCTTTTAGAAACAAAATTCATGTAAATAGTATTGAATATATTAATATTTTTTTTTTTTTTTTAAATTCATCTTTGAAATGGAAATTCCGTACTAAAATCGTTGGTTTAAAAAAAGTCGGATGGAAAAGCCGGATTTATTTAATTTATATCTAATCTATACAATTAATCACTGCTTACGGAAAACAATTCTGAGTGAAACTCAGATAAACACGTTTTGATAAACATGAATTTAAATTTGCATTTATATCCATAGAACTAAAAAATAAATTTCATTTGTTCGTGTTTTAGCTGTTTTCTCGGTTTTTATGGAAAAAAAAAAAAAATATAGTAATACATCATACGGTAAAACCATCACGTTCTTTGCCATTCTGAGAATCTAAAAATACCTGTAATATTCAAAGCGTTGATAAATTCAATATACCTGTATTAAGTATTAAATTATATTGAAATAAAATCGATTAATTTATCGAAATTTGTTGACGTCTCAAGGAGAAAAAATATGTTTTATTTTCATACTGAGAATTCGTAGTATAGCGTTGCGAAATTAACGTATATAATTGCCTGTAAAAAAAAAACCTATTTAAATTTTCACTGTAAAACTAATACGTATAGCATTTCTCGCTTCACTTTAAATTTAAAGCAAATCCCCATCGAGGATTGTTATAAATAACAATATAGTATGCTGTGGATAGTAAGCGAAAACCCAATATAAATTCAAGATCGAAATAATTCCTTATAAAACACTAAAACGGTTCTATAATTTTTAAGAAAAAAATAAATGTCGTACTCGGCTACCACTGCACGCACAACATTTTGTAACGCGGTACGAGTATACAGTTTCAAACGGACGATTAAAAAGCCCAAACTACCTATTACCTAATTATTTTTCTCGTTTTAAACGAGCGGAAAACTCTTGTTTGAGTTTCCAAATAAATATACCGTCAAACTTGTAATCCTGCTGCGTTTCGAGCAAAGAGGTAAAGTATATATATATATTATATAGGTATATATATATATATATATATATATATATATATATATTATATAGGTATATATATATATATCCGACATCCCGGAGCCGAATAATATAGCAGCGTTATACCATTTTCACGTTTAAACAAATAGGATTACACCCGTGAGCTATCTGTCTGCACAAATGAAATTTCATACAAAATTAATGTCGGGAAAAACTCTATTTTATTTAAAGTCCCTTCTTTCTTGTTTATACATTTGGGGTAACAAATTCGCGTGTTAGTTATGCAGAGAATAACGACGACGGTACATATATATATATGTATATACACACGCTAGAGGAGAAAAATGGAGGTTCGGAATAGAAGACATTAGTACACGGCGGACTGAGGAATGGCATTAGAGATTGAAGGATAAAAAGGGGAAACATTTCAGGATCATGGCGGATGTATAAAAAGACGCCTCGGAAATCCAGCCCTTTAGTATAATAATATGAGAGGCAAAAACAATTTTTTTTTTTTTGTTTATTTTTATATATATATATATATATTTTTTTTTTTTTTTTACGCACGTAAATAATAACGATGACAATAATAATAAAGTGAAATAAACATTGTCAGACGTATAATGATGATTATATTTTTCCCATGTATATGTTCTTTGTAATTTTATAAAGACAAATTATGTAACATATAATCTTCTCGTCCCTCCTTATGTTCTCGTGGAAAAAAAACACAAAAACAAATTACATATATATTTTAAAAAAAAATACGTGTATCCGAAGATCATTTATTTTATGTTTATACCCTGATGCAGGATGGGCTCTTTTATTATTATTATTATTATTTTTTTGAAACTTTTTGCGGTAAGTTTCCGAGGGAATGTATTGCGTTACGTCTATAAGTCTTAAAACTTTCACGCACACGTCGATTGAATATCAGCATATACAGTATGATTAATAATACACATTTATAAAAATACGGAAGTAAAAGTTTCGAATATGTTTGACATCGGTTTCCCACAAAAATAAAAAAAATAAATGGAAATTCGTACCGTTCCGATACGTAGTTGACAACGACCGACTCGCGGAATAAATTTATTGGAATTCTTAGTTTTTGAGGAAAACTATTTTTTTTTTTTTTTTTCGTATACGCTGCTCCGCGCCGTCGAATAAACGTATATAATATTCTGTTGAGCTATAAAATACACGCGGTGTACGTGATCATTCCCCCCTCCATTAGCTAGAGTTTGCAGTTTGAGCGAAAAACCCCGATAGCACTATATAATATACGTTTTCGACTCGGACGTTCTTCCCAAAGATAAAAATCCCGGGACAATAAAAAAAAAAAAAAAAAAAAAAAACCCCGATCAGTTGTGCCGGACTCGTAGTTGCACAAAACGCGTTCGTATATTATTGAAAATTCCGTTGCGATCGCGATTGAAATCCAAGTGTTCAGATAACGCGGCTGACAGAAGAATCGGCGGGTAATTTTCTCGGAAGACGGGAGACAGGACTACGGAGTAGCTATAAAAAAAAAAAAAACCGATCGCCGGGATTAAAAAAAAAACAAAAACAACAACAACAACAACAACAATAACAAAACAAAAACATTAGCGATGTATTCGCGGTGGTGTGATATAGCGGTGTCTATATAGCTGTAGTTAAAACGGTCGTCGTCGCGGAGGGGAACGCGGGGTTACGTGACGCCGAGATGTCGAGGAGTCGTTTTTATTTCCTCGGCGTCTAATAAAATTCGGCGCGCACATATTATTACTCACGAAACGGCCGTAGTGTAGTTTCGGACAGATTTCGACGCGGCAAACGAAACCGGATTTATCAGGTATACGTTATAATAATAATAGATAGTGATAATGATGTGCATATAGTTAATAAATTAGAACAACATTACAGAAAAATTCAACTCTCATCGAGAGTTTAATACATAGGATACTTGTTTTTAAATAGTTTGTGGTGTGCACCAGTATGTAAAACATTGATGTAGAACGGTTATTGTAGGCTGGAATACTAAAGGGAATAAAATTTAAAAGATCAGTAGCATCGGTGGTACCATTAACGAACTCGTATACAAAAATTATATCTGCTAATTCACATCTGGAGGACAAGGTTGGAATGTTTAGAGAATGCCTAATTCGTAATCATGGTTATCGATGGTTACACATTTTAGAAACCGATTTCGAACGCGATCGATGAAATCAATGTCAGTCTTAGAGTTTGGACACCGGAGAACCGTATTCTAGAATAGACCTGACTAGCGCGCGATGCAGGAGTTCTACGGCGCTTCGTGGCGCTTACTATTGCCCAAGACTTTCAACAGTTTTTTTCAAAACACCTTCGATATGATCACGGAAATTTAAATAATTGGCTAAAGTCATGTCTAAAATTACGATTGAATAAACCGATCTAAGTTGGACGTTACTTGCGGAACAACGTTATAACAACGCCTATGTAGATGTTATACCCGCTGCGTATAGGAACCGCTATTACCACTGTTACCGCTATCACCGCTATTATTACTGTCGTGCCGGTATATTTAGACGGCGACTAGCTATTAGTATAGTCCCGCGCGTATTTACTGTCGTCTCGTCATCGTATTATAATACTCCCGCGCCGCCGTCGCCGAGAGGACGATAATAAAACACTCGGCAATTTTCCTCCTCGCGCGCGCCCGCGTATTTTCTCCTTCAGTGTTGACCGTATTCTCTCTTTTTCCGGTCGTATCCCCTCCCACTCTCCCCGCCATAAACACTGTGCCACACCTCCCTCGAGACCCGGAGTTTAATAAATGGCCGATTACGGCGCGTAATTTGAATTTCCTGCCCCTCGAAAGTACCCTCCGAACGCGTCGTCGTCGCCGTGACTATTATCCGGGCGACCGTCTCTCACTACAGCGGCGGTCTTTTCTTTTTTTTGGAAATCCCGGCGGCGACGTGGCCAGTGATTCGCCGTCGTAATGTACTCGTTTTACGAGTTTGTCGTCGCCACCATTATTATATATATATATATATAAAATATACACTATCCGAGAGAAGACGCGCGTCAGTATACATTACTCTCGCTTACGGCTCTCTGACCTCGCCGATACAAGTATTTATAGGTGGTAACGGCTAGCCAGGTGTAGAGTAAATCGATGGTGTTTTTTTTAAGAGGGCGTATACCGCTAAAAGTCGAAAATGAATGTATACTTCGTGTACAAGGTTGAAAAACGAGTAATTTTATTGTTTTCCGTGATAAACGTCGTTAAAAACTGTTTTGCGGTTTTTTCGGCTTCCTGGAAAGAATAGTGAAATTTGTTAGACGCCCTTTTAACAAAACACCGCCGACATCTCCGAGTTGAAAATATTATCGGTTCTGCAACTACCAACGATACCGTCGTTAACAATAAACGAATATGAAATTATAGGAAATCACATAGAGATACCAAGACAAAAACAGCTGTCAGTAGAACAAACTAATTGTGATAAGGCGTATCAGTAATTGAAGTTATCGAGCGGTTACGCAATTGGCAATTATTTTCGTAGCGAAGGGTTATGAATTTCAAACGAAAATTCTACAGGGTAGGTTTGTGGGAAGATAAAAATCTTTCAAAGTAATTTTATCATCATATTTAATAATTTACAAAACAATCTGGCGCGAAAGTGCTCACAATTAATAACTCATGGTTCGTCTAATAAAGCACCTCGTGCACAGTATTCGCTCCGTTGATTAATTGTTTTAGCATCACACGTTACCCTTTGTGGCGGATTATCATTTCACTAAATATTATATTACGGCAATGGTCCCAATCGGTGTTGGCAAATTACGACACAATCCCTAAATCAAGCACGAATTGCGGAACTGGGTTCGCGAGAGGGACGAGAGACGTACGAATTGCGGCCACTTTATAATTACCACTATAATATATTAGCCTATTAGCTTTACCCAGGAGACCCATATGTCATTTATATTTAGAGAATTACTTAGGTACTCAAAATCGCTTAAGAATTTTTTTCCAGTTTTATCTTTTGGTTGGTTGTGATCCGTTTTACTTTACTATAATATTTGCAGGAGATATAGTCTTAAAAAGCACCTACAATTTTGCCACACATCGAGATCGCTGTTTTATATTACCGTCCTTAAGCGGTTTATAAAAGCGTAATTTTTAGTCTGCGTAGGCAATAATAAGTTACTAATATTTTTCACTAGAACTATAGGTTATGGGTAAGCTATAGGTTATAGCTATATAACTAATAGACTAATACATTATACTCATGGGCGCCCACGAGGGGAAGAGGGGGACATGTCTGCTCCACTAGAAAATAATAAGGTATCAAAAAAAAAAAAATTAAAATAATTTATGCTTTAAATCCATCAAAATAAATGTTATTATATTATTTATATCGATTATGATAACATTATGATATTATAGACTGTTGCTTATCACCAAACTAATATTTAATATTTGTATAATATACACACGTACATAAATATATGTTTGAATAATTACCTACCCATTATTTTTCCTCATTTCTTTTAAAGGAATACCAACCTACAATATCGGTATGCTATAAACAGAATTTCGAATCCAATTTCATTATGTGTCCCATCGGAAAATTACTCTATGGGTGCCCATGTCAGATACCTAATACTATAGGTTCAGAGTATCGACGATTAATGCCGATATTTATCGTTGGTCGTTATATTTCGGACCAGATACAAGTTTTGACGCGGTACATATTATAAATAACCACGGACGTCTAACTTTATCGGCGATAAAGGTTTCTAGATTGAAAAGGTTACTCGGTCCTCCGCTCGCTTGCTACCGAAAGGTTTACCGGGACGGAATTCACCGGTCATCGTAGACAATGCGCAGGGCCGTAGCTCGCCCACACAAGCCGTCCCACTCACGCGTTCGACTGGATTACCGCGATCGTGCGTGTTCTGCACGCACAGACGCTTTCCGAAACGTACCGATTCCCCCCCGGTCGGTCAATATCGACGTAGTCTTATGGTGGTATTGATAGTGGAGTGGCGCGCGTGTTCGGGCGGCCTCGGCGAGGGATCGTGTTACGATAATTCGAACGCGTGAAGTGTGTTCCGTTTCGATGTTTTCCAAGCGCATTCGCGGCGGTCAATAGGCGCGGTTTCGTTTTTATCTAAACGAATCCGGCGCTCACTCGAATCCCGGCGGCGCCGCCGATATCACCGTGAACGCGCACCGCGGAGATGACCGACGCGCGTCGACGTTATTCAATCGCGTTTACCCGTAGCCGACGGCCAACGTTGCGATAATACAGTGACGTCGGCGGATTCTCCGAACGACGACGAAACGCCGGTATAATTGTTATTGCCGCGAAACGCCGGGCCGAGAGCGGTTCGTCCGGTCGTCGCGTCGCGCGCGCTCGAGACCCGCTCGACTCGGGTCCGGCCCGCGCACCCGACGCACGCGATTGTCGTTTTACACGGTCGTCCGTCGAATCGCGCGGCACGGCGGCATGCGCGCGACGGGCAGCGGATCGGGTCCGGCGAGAAAGCTTTCCGTCGGACGCGCGAACGCCGCGCGTACGAGTCCGCGGCGTTGCGGGGCGGACGACGTGTGGGCCGGAGACTTCACGCCGGCCGCGCGCAATCGATATTTCACGTGCCGGCGGCGGCGGGACCATCGGCGGGCGGACGGGCGGGCGGGAAGCCGCCGGACCGGAGAAGAGGGCCGTTACAATAACGTTCGGAATGTTTGGTTTTCGGAAAAACTTTGTTGCGGCGTGGTCGCGCGGTACGCGTGTCGATGTTGTAGTCGTTGCCGGCGAGTCACGGTCGGGCCGGGCACGCGCGAGCGACCGCGGCCGCGGCGGCGGACCGACGGGCCGAACGGAATTCTCGCGGTCGCCCGGCGACCGCGGCCGCGGCGGCGGCGGCGCGCTCGAGTTTCGTACGCGGTAAAAACAAAAAACGTAATACGCGCGGTATTCCGTGCACTGTTTCCGCGGGGTGAAATCGTATTTTCAGCCGAACGTTTTTAAGCGCCGCGTGCGCACGACGCATACGACGTGTCGTCGCCGCCGTCGTCGTTTTTCTCGGCAAATCTGCCGGCGGCCGCGGCGGTCGGCGGGACGGGTGCTAGGGGGGGGGGCGGCGGTTGACGTACGCTTTAGTAATTGTATTATTACCCGGTGCCGTACAACGTAATACGGTGTTCCGTCCGCGGCGTTTTCTGTCTGCGTTCGAAGAACGCGCCGCGGAACAATACCGCAAATTACGGCAATTACGGGTCTCCGCCGTTGTACGCGACATGCGTATTATTTGATGTCGCGCGTCGAAAAGAAACATAATCAATATCCCCCGGGCTACTATCGATTTTTCCGTTTCGAATATTATGCGACCGATCGCCATCGTGCGTGTCGTAGTTTTTGTAATTTACCCCTGTCTGTGTTTGTGGACCGTCCAGATTTTTCGACTGGTTTATCGCCCGGGGTGACGGGAGTGGATTGTATCGTTAATTGGACGGCCGGGAATAGTTTTCAGGGAAGGAGGTGTTGGCTAATGAATTTCAAACAAATTTACGTGCAAGTATTTGCAATAACAAATAATATTACTAAACGGGCTCGACGTACTCTTGTTCAAAATTACTGAGAAATATCTAGTCAAAAAAAAAAAAAAAACGATAAAAGTAGGTTTTATGTACAGAATACGTTAAAAAAACTAAAATTTCCGGAGAGCGGGAGTTATAAATCACAAAACCTCCCCCCTAATTGCGCTGCCGATAATCGTGCCGTTAATATAAACGCCGTGGAACATATTGTTTTTAATATTTCGTAGCATTATTTTTAAAAGCTGCAGAACATATTTGATACTTTGCACCGTAGTCGACCGTACATACCGGATATAGGAAAATTTAGTATTGTGATATAGTAAAAACAATGATGAACGATCGCAATCAAAAAAAGGCTGTATGCGAAACTCGGGAAAATGGTGAGGTTAATAATATTATTACAGCCGTAATTCTTACCCTAACTGTCTGGGTACTGTACAAATTGTTCAACTAAAATACTGTCCGATGGAAAGAAAGGTACGAAAAATTAAAAGTATTTTTACTGTCCGAAAAAGTGTTTTTCAAAGAAAAATTATATCTTATAGTAGTATCAATATGTTTATGGGAAACGACAACTGACAACGAGAAAAAAAGCAAGATAAAGCATTTCAAATAAAGTGTATTGAAATCAAAAAAAATCGATTATTGATTTCATATATTTTATTATTTTTTTGTTGGAAATTTTTTTTTTTTTTTTGATATTACAATATGTTTTGTTTTGTGCTTTTTATAATAAGTAACGTGCAAATTCTATCGATAAATCTATAACGAATAATTACGAGTTTTTGTTTATATATTTTATTTTTACTGAGATTATTTATCTGTGAAATAAATTCATCAGAGAATTAATAATAATTTTGCTGTCAAAAATAAAATAAAATGAAATCAGAAAAATATTTTCTATTTTAATGTTATACAATTTTTGTTTTTCTTCTCTTTTTGTATTGCAACATTCATAAGAAAATAAATGGTTATCGCGTTTTTACTGTGACCGAAATCATAGCGGAAAACCATTAATTTTAAAAACATTTTGTATGGCAAACGCGTGACGTTATATTTATAAGAATAACTAGGAATGTTGACGTTCGGCAGTGTGAGATTTTTTTTTTTTTCTGCAAAATCAAACCGGAGTTTTTTTTTCATAGATCCAAGTTTTAATTTACTTCACTCTGCTTGTTTATTTATTTATTTATTATTTATTCTACCCAATTCATCCTCTCTGCCTCACACGCTCGTGCACCGTGAATAGTGTTAGACATTATAATATATAGAACGTTGAATTGGCCAATGAGCGAAAAGTTTTACTCTACGCGCACACAGCAGTCGAGAGGCAGGCGAAGCGGTAAAAATATACGACCTTTGGTTAGATACCACGACTAAAACCTACCTGCCCGGAACAGCAAAATGCATAAATCCCAGTACAAACTTTTAACGCCACTGGAATTACGTTAGACTGAAAAATTAAACGCGTGCCTTATATACATTTAGACGATTCAATTTTATCCCGGACGAAAAACTACGTTTATATATAATATGTATAGAGGCCACTGGTTAAATGGGCGTTTGAAAATTTTAATATTAAAAAAAAAAAAACTAATTTGAAAACTCCGTCGTAATAACATTCCAAACTTGTCGATTTTTATAGATGCCCGCGTAGATCTTGGCGCGTGCGTGGCACTGACAGAAGAAATGTTTTTTGGAATAGAAATAATTATTTGTAAACGGTGTAAATACAGGATTGGGGGTCTTAGATTAGTAGTTCCAAACTTTTTTTAAACACTGCACACCGAGCTCTTCACAACATTTTCACAGTATTTGACTCAGTCACAACTCACAAATAACTTTTAAATTCCTTTTTTTTTAGATCATTATTTATAGTTTATTACACTAAATTAGACAAACAAAATGTGCGCGATGGCATTTAGTTTGAATATCTCTGTGCTATAGATAATAGGATAGTGTTTAATCCGCTGAACGTTTTCTACTGATTTGCTGTAATCACTAGTTATGAAGGTCGTTCATCGTTCACATATCATCCAGGATAGGTATATCAATATTGTGGAGAGCATATCGTGCAAAATGTTATCCGTATGATCAATATTATCCGAGTGTGGTCATTTTACAACCTATTAAGCTAAATACAGTTACACACAAAATACGAATAATTCGTAATGAACTATTTAAAGTGGTGTATTTTATTCTGTAATGATTGCAATGTACTTGTACTTGTAATAATTTTTGAGATAATTTTTTTCATTGGTTTAACTTGTTTTAGTCTTGGGCATAAACCCGTATATAGTTATAATAAAAAATTATAAATCAATGTATCATCGTTTAAAAATAAAATGTTACCTAGTTTTTGAATAAGAAAACAATTACGAAAAACCGAGGAAAAGTAGGAAATACAGCAAAGTTTACGGTATTTAGTTATTTTGTTGTTATTCGGTCAAAAAATATTGTAGATACCTTATACATTTTGAAAAACACTTATGTAGACTTTTTGAAAACGTGGTAAGATTTTCAAAAAATTCTAACTATTTTTAGGTTATTTCCAGGGTATTTGATATTTGTTTTTATTTGGTGGGTATCTGTTACTAAAACTATATGACTTAAGATTAGCAATGGTTTATCTTTGCGTTCAGATATAGATTAAATAATTTTATGCATCCTACATTCCCAACTTCCTACGTATAACAGTGGCTGAACCCAACCCCTGAATCAGCTTTAATTATATTAAAATTAAGACAAGTTATATAAAATTATAGACAAGTTTGAATGAATTCATGAAACAACTAGATAGTATTTTCAACAAAAGTTATGGTAGTATTGCGTTTAGATTGAAAATCAAAATGATAAACTTTTTTGATGAACATTTAGACACACACATTTACAAGAAATTAATGTTTAAATTATGTATTTTTAGTTTATGCACAACTGCATACACACACATATTTTAATTTTATTTCGGTTTAAGAAACAAAATGGATTTAATAAAAACAAAATATAATGTACGAGACTTTTTTGTAATAATTTCGGATTTGTAAACCACACAATAACAAACAAATACAATGTAACCAACTATAACCACAATTTGTACAGGAGTACTTAATTAATATAACGAACAAACAGAAATTAACAATTATTTAATTTTATCATTAATGATAAATGTATCACATAATTGTTATAAGGACGAAAGTCGATTTTCAATGTTTGTTTAAATTTAAACTGATACAATTATTATATAATTAATACAATAAGTAGTAGAACGCATACAACAAGCCTCTCGTAACCGCTGGTAGATCGCAGTCTAGTTCAGTCGTATATGAAAAAATTAACTTAAATAAAATAAACAAAAGTTTTAACTAATATTGTTAACGTACCTTGCAATGATATTTTAATATAAAATTATGGTTTGTACGAATCAAATAAATTTCAAACTGTGCTGATTGTGGCTGTTGTACGATCCGATAGTATAGAAAAGGACTGCAGATATTTAAACGCTGTTGATTAACAATTATTCATTCTATGACGTTTGTAAAATATTCAGTAATCGTAAATTATATAATACATTGACTCACATTTTCGCTGCGAGTTCTCGTGGATAATATTAAAATTATGTTACACTTTTTACTCACTGTTCAATAATAAAATTAATAATCGAGTGCAAAGTAATCCGGTATATGTACTTACTATGTATACAGGTAACATTAATCAATATTTGATTTACAAACCACTAAAATGTTGTAATATTTTGTATTTTGTGACAAGTAAACATTTGCATGGCCCACGAGTAAAGTTTTTATGCTTATTTACTTTTCCGGTAAATATCTATAGATATCCATACTAATAAAGCTTTGATTTATGATTATTCAGGTATGAAAATTATGTATTTTGTAGTATATATTTTTTAAATTCTTCATATCAGCAACATTATATAATGTACAAAGCGTATTTTATTGCATACTAGTTGACCGCCCAAAATGCTTCACTTTTGCTAGATAATAATGTGAATAATTGTAATAATGATAATCACAATAATGGTTTTTTTGTCCGTGACAAATTGTTAACCATGTCACTAAGGTAACCCATAAATAAATAATTAGATATTAGTCACGAAAATACAAAAAAACCTAATTATTGCATTTTTAACAAGAATCTTTAATTTTTTTGAAAACAAAATAAAGTCCTTATTACTTGCTAATGAAGTAGTTTTTTTTTTATAGGAGAAATAAGTTTTTAAATTGGTTAAGTAGTTTTTGAGCTAATCCATTACAAACATATAAACAAATCTGTAAAGGCTCATTATAATATTAGAATAGAATAAACTATTCAAAAAATTCGTGCATGTACGAGTACGCGCAGATGAAGTGAAACTTCTTTCAGAATCAATTAAACGATGAAAAATTATGTTTGTAATAATAACAATGAAGTGAAAATAATACACCTAAAAATGTTATGTTCAATTGAAATTAATTTTATTTATTATTATTATTTATTTTCTACGGTGTAATTGGTTTATGATAACTGAAATAACCGATATAAGTTTTTGATTGGACGTAATGAAGGTTAGGTTAGGTTAAGAGATTGAAATTTATCCAGGCCGGACAATAAAACACGTACCAATTGCATTTTTCTCTTTAATTTAAACCGATAAATCATCATACAATGAAATGTTCAATATAAACGTTCGAAAACAAATTTAAATAAACTTACTCTCCATAGTTTTCATTTGTAATGATTTATTGCAACATACAATAATTAATTAAACTAAATTGCCTAATATTTGGTCAATTTTTGTATAGAATCAGTTAGTAATATATTTTCAAGACTTTTGATTGACTTTGAGATTTAATCGGTGAAGAAGAATGTGGTTTTTTTATATTTTGCTTTATAATTAAGTTAAACCGAGCATTACGATGAAAGAACGGGATAGTTTAGGAAATGAGAAAAAAGCACACAACATAGTAAAACCATTAGATCAAAATATGTATGAAAAGATAAAAAATAGAAAAACCACTTTTGCTAAAAAGCGTAACATTGCACAGCTTGGAATTGTAATATTATATTTGAATAACGATCGATTTTCTTCGACTGTAGAAGGCTGCGCAGCGTACAGCGAAATGTTAAAGACTTTTTTTTTTAAATCTTATTAAAAGTATTATGTTCGATTGCCGAACATTTTGTATACTATAATATTATTAGTCTGCCATGATTCCAGGTCATATTTTCAAATAAACACGATTTCACGATTTTACCGAATAACGTATCGCGTTCGACAATACCTACGTAGGTATACGTTTAGTAAAAGGAAAATAATAATAACACTATTACGACACGATTTCAATAGATCGAATCGAAATATTATTTTCGTCCGGGTTTTTCGGTACGTTCGTTCCTGACAAAACGCAATTTTTCTGGGAATCGAACGCACGTGCAGTGCTGCACGCGAATTTATTATTACTTCGCATATACCGGCACTGCGGATTTCGGGACACGCGGCTGATATTTTAAGTGCGTGGCGGCCCGAGATAATTATTTACGTTTGTGAATTTTAATCGACGTTACGGCGAGAACCATGCGGACAGTGATATACCCGGAACGTGGTATAAATATTTTAATGCTGCAAACCAACACATCCGTACTGTTATTATTGTACGCACGAGTCTCCGAATAACGTGCACCTGTCATGTTACACGGGTGTAATAATGCGCAGTGGCGGCTCGAAGGAAGTGTGTTTGAGTCGTGTTATTCAAAGAAAGAAGAAAATCGTTTGGACGGTTTGCAGGTGCCCGGGTGTTCAGAAATAAAACAAAAATCATTATGTTTTTACGAAACAAAAGTCATTAAGACAATATTTTAGAATGTGGAAATTTGATAAATTTGATAAATTTTAAGCCAAATTTAAATACATTATCAGTAGGATAGGTGTAGGAGTTAGGGTAAATGAGTGGGTGGGAAATTATATCGGTGATTCAAAGTGAAAATACTTCGCGCCTTTACTGATAATACAATTCGTCATCCCACCTCCGATATTATCGATTGATACCTTGAGACAATTCTAGAGTTCATTACTCGCAAATATAACGAGGCCTAATCAATTTGGTTTACTAATCGAAAGCGTCTACTTTTTTTTAGAGTTTCATATATTTTTTTTTTTTTTTGACATTATATTATAATGAAATCAGTGGCTCTACAACGTTTCATTACCGTTATTTTTTGTCACCCTTGTTTTTGAAGGCCGGAACCACTGGCCACATTTCATTTTAAAATAACACACTATTTTATATACATGTATTTCATACAAATTCCGTGAACAGATGAAGTTTTAGTTTAATTACATTTTGGTCTAGAAGTTTTCGTACGATTATTTAGACTAAAACTTATTATGTTTACGGACTTCATAACATAGGTTGCAGTTTGAAAATCAAAAGTGGTTAGTAGATTTCACCCTTGAAAATAGGGTTAAAAAAAATCACATTTTTCTGCTTTTTTACACTCGTATATGTTTATATAATATTACACTACACAGTCATTTGCATGTGTTATCTACTGCACTGATGATGGTAGGTGAAAAGGTAGGCGAAAAGTGTATACGAGTGTAATCAGATATAAGATATCAGAAAACGCTATAAGTAACAATTCAGATTGTAAAATCTACATTTTTGTCTGAGTATATATGAATAAAAAGAAAATCAAGATATAAACCTATGTAATATCCACAAATCTTACAGATACTGTCAATCACCTGCGTCTATTTACGAAACATTTTATCGGTCCAGGATATAACGACACGGAAAGGGAGAGCGGCAAATCGAAGCAATGAGAGACTAGGGTCGTCGGGAAATGGAAAAACATTTTGAAGCGGCGTCGGCGCCGTGATTTCCAACAGATTTACGATCGATTTGTATTATGGGAATGTCGCGAAAATAAAAACAATTTACGATTGAAATATGATTTT
This sequence comes from Cinara cedri, assembly GCA_902439185.1. Lineage (NCBI taxonomy): Eukaryota > Metazoa > Arthropoda > Insecta > Hemiptera > Aphididae > Cinara > Cinara cedri. The sequence continues at coordinate 3,543,201 of CABPRJ010000001.1, forward strand.
TACGATTTTTACGATTGCGAACAACATCGTTATACATGTCTGATAGGTAGGTACCTATCGATAAAAATAAAAAGCCACGCCGTGGTGGTCCACGTGTACAACGACGTGATTAGGTTTTACGACGATATAATTTCGGTCCGCATGAGATTACGAAACGAACGGTACGATTTAGAAGAAGGGAAAAAAAGGCCCCGAGTAAGCCAATAATATTACCGTTCGTATTATAACTGCAGTTGCGGATTAGATTATGATCTAACCGGATCTAAATTACTAACCTAAAACTACTGTTTGTGTGATTTGCCGAACAACCATATAATTAATTCTTAGACCGGGTGACGTGATACTGCAATCAACGAAATAATCCGCTTTCCCTTATGTTATGATTTTCTTAACGTATAAAGGGCATGTCTCATAATATGAACATTGAGACAAAATGATTGGGTCATTGTGTCGGGTAGGTACTTTTGGTGTGTATCAATATTTAAATAGTATTTAATATATAAGTAGTACCATCGAAAATCGATTTCAAATTTTCAACTGGTTGACTTTGCAGGAGACATACAACAACAAGAAACTATCGAATATTATTGAATCGATTCGTATAATAACTGATCTGTAATACGTTTTAAAAATCGTACATTCTTTAAAACTTACGATATTTCTAACGACCGGTAAACATTTTCAGTGAATGCCGGATCTCAAAATGCCCATCATTTTAGACATATTCGAATTCGAACCACTATCATATAGTTGGAATCCATTGAACCGATTCATACAAAACTACCCGTCGTCCACGGTCAATGTTATTGTCGATTCGACAAAATAGCTCACGCCAAATTTTCGACCGCACTTTCATCGCCCAAAGTGAGGGCAAAAATAAAATATACATACACACTTTCTAAATTCTAAAAAAAAAACCACCTAAAAGGCCACGGTTTAGAATATAAAATATTTAAATAAAAACATTCCCGCGCACTGTCTGCAGTTGCACGTTCGAAGTGTAACGTGTCGTCGCACACAAATTTGGGCCCCGCGAACGTGGCAATACGAACGGCTGTGGCATTGACCCCCGAACCTTTGTCGCGGGGCGACTATTTCATCACTACTATACCTTCCTATGTAAACTACGACGACGGCATAATATTTTATTGCGATTGAAATGTATGCGCACGTGCACGAACGAGCAGTGGGCGAAAAAAAAAATAAAGAATTCTAAAAGAATAGCGGGCAAGGGTTTATACATTATTTGCTTATCGTCCGCAGGGAGAATCCTATCGTAATTCTCAATCTCCTGTCGATACGTCACGATTTTTGCAGTGAGCTGTCCGTAGATATTTGAAAATGTATTGTCTTCGCGAAGTGACAGGTATATAATATTATATTTCCGAAGTTTTCCCAATTTTTGTTACGCGTTTACGCGAAACTCACAATAAAAGTATCTCGTTAATGATAAAATACGCATTGAATAAAAGAATCGAAAATGCAGATGGGTGTGCTGCTGTTTTAGGTGAGAAATCGCGAAGGTAGGACACGTAATACAGAGTTATTTAATTTATATCTGTACGGAACCGCGAATCACTACTATAACGAAATACGATTTTGATTAAATTGTATGTTTTGAAATACCATGATTTTTAACATTTTGGTCAAAATTTGAATTTCTGTTCGAACAATTTCATTCAGTTGAAAACTAAACAAAATTCGAAATTGTCAAATGTTAATAAATAACCCTAAAACCGTGAGAATGTTTAAAAATATTTACGTCTAGAATCCTGTAAAACTTTTTGGTTTTCTACGATAAATTTTAATTAAAATAATGAAACCGTTATGGCCGTACATTTTAACAGTTTTTCCCGTATTCGACTCCAGTTTTTCGCAATTATTACCCTTGTTTCATTACTCAACTAAATAATTAAAATATCATTTAATCAATTATTTAATTAAAATATAGATCCACAGACCACAGTAATGGTTGAAAAGTCGTGTCCATTGAAATGGACAGTGGCAATGAAAGGGTTTTAAGAAAAATTATAAATATATTTACTAAGGACAATATATCAATCGAAAAAAGAGTTATTGCAGAAATTTAAAAAAAAATTTGACTTTTGAAGTAATTTTGAGTGATTTCTGTGTGATAAATTATATATATATTTTTTATGAAAGTGAGGTGGCTATTTTTTACAAAGAGTTTTTTTAATTTTTAATGGTTAAAGTGAGTAGTGTCGATTTTTTTCGCGAATTCGTTATTAACAAGTGTGTTTATACAGAAGAAATAGTGACAGGTTTTCTGACCTTGAAGTTACAAGGGTTTAACGGATGACCAATATTGTACAAATACAGTGTGACCTTTGTGTTTTTCGGTTTCGCTAACTATGTATTGTGTATAAAAAAATATCTGTTTAAAAATATATTGGCATAAAGTGTTAATAAGTCTTATTTACGCAATTACTTAGTTTTGGTGTAAGCCATCATCAAGATGCTAATAAACAATTTTATTTAATGATTTACATAAAACAATGTAAAAAAATGAAAAATATAAATTTTAAAATAAAAATAAACATAGTCGTTATAATATCGTATAAGTGTGTACATATTTTTCGTAACAAAACGATGATAGCAAAAAAATCGATTTGATAATGTTATTACCATTATTATTATATTTAACTTTATGTAGATAAGAAAATAAAATATAATTTTTAAAACCTGTTTGAATATTTAGTAAATTATTGAAATGATTGTTTTTTTATTTCATTACTATGAATATAGTAACTTTCTTATATTGAATTAAATTTTTTTTATTTTGTGTGCATATTATTGATAGATATTTTTTAATGTTACGCATGATGCTGTGTTTACTTTCTAAAACATGTTTGGCAAAGTTATATTTGGGATTTCAGTGTTGACAAATCTCAAATATATGACTGTATATTGTTTTTACCGTACTACATGTAAATGTTATCGGTAACCGCGGACCGATTCTATAGTTCTCGGTATTCTTACGGGTTCCGAGAGGTTCACATACGATTTGAACGCTCGCAGATAATATGCGACCGTTTTTTTTTTATGATACGCGGAGCGATTTGCCGTATTTTTTCGGTTCGGGGTGGTGTCGCGTGTCGTTAACGTCGTTGTTGTCGACGGCATACTCGGGGCCTCTTGAATGGGCGAGGGGGGGAGGGGGGGAGAGGGGCGATCTCCTGACTCGGTAACCGCCGGACGGTTTTCCGTGCGGCCGCGGCGAACGAAAAAAAAAATAAAAAAAGAAAAAGAAAGAACGACCACCGCGGACAGACGTCTGCCGGGACCCCGTGCACAAAAGAAAACCTCGGTCGAATCCACCTCCGCGCGAAGGTTCTCCCGACGCCCCCCCCCCCCCCCCGTCCGCCGTACTCCGGCACGCCGTCGCCGTCTCCCCGTCTCGCCGTCTTTTTCCGCGGCACGCCGGAACGCGGGCCCCGGCGGTTTTCATTATCATACCGGTCTCTGTAAGAAAATAATCCGAGCCCATTGTTCGGACCGTAATGAGCGGTGCTTCGGCGCATCTGCGGCGTCCGCTCGACGACGACGACGACGACGACGGCGCGCCATATATCATTATAATCGCCACAGTTTCGCATTATTTGTGTGCGTATATACGCGGCGTGCCAAACACGCCTACCGCCTACCGCCGCCGCGGCCGTTTATTTGCGTGCACATAATAATTTTTTCGCCCCGCTCCCGGTCCCGTTCGGTCCCGGCGGTTTTCGTTTGTTTGTCGGTTTTGTTTGTTTTTTTTTTTACTACCGGGATTCCGGCGGTAGCCATGAGAGCGTTATAGGTAGGTAGGCGGGTATTACGCAATCGAAATCGAGCCGCAGACTGTGAAACGTAAACCGTATGACCGACTGTTCCCGGACCGCTCGGCCCACACGCGTGTTTCTCGTGGAGTTCTCTATCCGTCCGCCGGTTTCTCCTATCGAATCGCACGGAAACACGCGCCGCTTACGTAACTCGACGGGCGTCAAATATACCGGCAAGTTGTAATAATACGGTATTCATAAACTGTTTCGCGGAAAAAAAAAATATTAACCGATGACCGATTCCGCCGACGGGCGTGCCTCTTTCGTAGGTGCAAAGTCGCAACGGTGTACGATAGATTTAGAGTAGTTCAATATTTATATCTGCGCGTAACGACAAACCGGTATTGCGGTACTGAGCGAAATTCGACCAAACGAGTTTTGAAAGGTCGCGATTTTTATGGTTTTCGTCGAAATTTCAAATCAGAAAAAAATCTTATACAGAAATAACTACATAATACACAATTTTTTTTTTTTTATCACCACTACGAAGTACGTTTTATGATTAACTTCGTGTTAAATTTCTCAAAATTTTAGCTAGGCCAAACAATTGCATCTCGATAAAATTAAAAAAAATACATCAAATAAATAAATAACTAAAAAATCGCCAAATATTTGTTTTTACCACGTCCTGAAAAGTCTGTGAAAATTTCAGATTTCTATGATAATTTCTAACTGAATTAGATCAAAAAAACATATTTAAAAATCAAGAAACCTTTTTTACCGGGAATTTTGTCGTTGTTCCCAATTATTTATTAAAAAGTGCCAGAAAAATGGAAAAAAAAACGAACTTCCCAATGCACAATAAAAAAGAATATGTTACAATTGAAAACAGAAGTGAAATATCGGGGAGAAAAGTTGTCTACAAAAGAGTAAAAAAAAAAAAAAAACACACACCTTTGTAAAACCAATACATTCATCTATACGCTCAAAGTATAAAAAAGAATAAACAACAACCAAGAGGTAAATAATATATATTCTATTTTGCTATAATCGGGGTGTTTCATAGACTTTAGCAATACCACATCAGCCTGTTGAAACCGACTGATTTATGCGGTAATCGCCGATAGTGGTGTACATACACCAGGAACAGTGCATAATAGTTATTAAACCAAAACCACTGCAGTGACTATAATAATAATAATAACACACAGATGTATAAATTATGTTGTGCATACATAACTACAAAATCGTATCGTTCGTTTTGCATTTATCGAAATGGCGGCGCGTTAGTACTAGTTACCCGTCTATATTACAGTTATGCCTAGAGATATTTATTACTATTTTGCCGGATAATGTATTTTGTTCGGACGACTATTGTTGTGCAGAGTATCGGGTTTCGGATAATATCGACGGGTTTTTTTTTTTTTTTTATTATGATATTCACTGGATATTACATGTAACACTATGAAAAACGATTAAAATTGTTTTCATTAAGTTTACGCCCAGGGTTTCTACATCACGGCATAGACCCAATATTTCACAGGTTAGTCAATACGATATATCCCTCTTAGCAGCGGCGCGAACAACGGGTTAAGGTGTTGCCCGAGCAACCTGACCTCAGTACATAGAGAAATTGGTTATAATGCGACACGAGAACCACTGTGTAAACTACAAGGCTAGAAGGTTTAATCAAACGTCGGGTGTATTTTTATAAAATACAGTAATCACCCTTTTATCAACTGGCGTTTTTTTTTTTATTTTTTATTTTTTTTTTTTTCGCGTCCGTATACAATAAAAATATGATTTCCAAATGGACTCTGATAGAGTTTTGGAAATATTTACATCAAAGAGTACCGCCGAATCATCAAAGCTAATTAATTGAAATGTGTACAAAATTACCGTACTACCGGTGAGCGGATGTATATTTGTAAACGTGTTATAGTTTTTTTATACTTGTACACTTGAGTAATACTATTATTATTATTATTATTATTTTTTTTTTTTTGTCGATTTCCATACCGCTGCTTCTGCTATATAAGTCTACCAAACTTTATAATATCTCTTTTGGGACTCTATATCATAGTATTATTATATTACTAGACAGCTGTTTGTATATATATAGACTTCACAGCTGTATAATACAGCTATCTAGACGTTTCATCAAAAAGAATATGGTTTTAACTAAGACTTATTTTTACGGTTTATCAAAATACACACAGTAAACTATGGTTATGTATAACATTAAATGCAAACCCACACGCCCAACGGTCGAACTAATATATATATATTTAAATAATTACCATTCGTAATCGAAAATCTATATCATAATTTCCTTTTAAAATGTTTATACTGTGTACATAGTATTTCAGTAATATGTATTATATATTCAGTTATTCTGGTTACAAAAAAAAGTAATTGAAAATTGTGTTATTGTATTATCAAAAATTTTAATTACAGTTCGCCAAAATGTATTTTCGTTTTTCAGTGTGGATTCGTAGGCATATAATTTTATTTTTCGTAATGGACCGAAAAGACCCCTATTATGAAAACGCGTACGTTAATATACACAGTAGTCCGTTTATTACACACTAGAGATTTTCTCAGAGGAAATGAATTTGATATCTGTTTTTTTTTTCAATCGTTATGTAGTCATTTTCAAGCTTTATTTTAACACCATCGATATAATTTACTATCGCTAGACTACGTCATACACCATAAACGAATGTACACATATTTTCAAATAGGAACCTCCTCTTATTTTAAACACGGATTCAAATAGAAAATAGACGATTTGTCTAAAAACGTTGATATGCTTAACAATCGAGATTTCTATGTAGTATATTATAAGTACTATTAATCGTTTTCATTTTTTACCGAAGTAACCCGACAAATATTGTAAACAAAATTACAGGTTTTTCACAATTGAAATCAAAAAAATTCTCCTCAATGCGCCAACAAAGCTATATCAAAAATGCTACAAGGAAGTTCTTATAAAGTTTTTGATTCAAGCAAGGTTTAAAATACTGACACGAGTTAGTAAAGTACAATAAATAGTAATTTAATTTTTATCTTGACGAAATGTGATTCTGAGTGAAATTCAATTATAATTGTTTTTAAATACTATGATTTTTTCAAAATTTAAACTTAAAATGCTATTTGACAGAATCACTACAGTATGCTTAACTCTTTTTTGTCCATTAAATACGACTTATGACAAACCTCGAGAAAAATTGTATAATTTTAGGAAATAATATTATAAGTATTCTAGAAAAATTTCACTTCTCTACGATATTTTTTAACTGAATTACAGACAAAAAATAAAATCGAAAATGATAAAACCGTTATTTTCATTAAAATTTTCGTTTTCCTAATAACTATTTATAAATCTGGGAATCAAAAAAGAACGACCACCAAAACGTTTACGCGTGAACTAAATACAATTTGCAGCTTTCAGAAAAGATGCTACACTCGAAAACCAATAAAAGAGTTCTGGTAGTAACGTTGTTTACAGATAGAATCAAAAATTCTCTCATCATTCGCCATAAATATAAACTATCTCGTATAGAATTTAATAAAAATTCTTTCGAAGTGTTCGCCGTCCTTTTTTTGCGAAAATATAACTACGCGTTGTTTAAGTGTTTATTTGTATAACGTGCTGACGTTATAATAATATTATTATTCTTATACAGACGCGCGTTTAAATAATATTTTCCCGTTAAAAGGTTGGTTTGGTTTGTGAAAATATTTATTGAAATCGATCACCACCACCACTACCACCACCACCACCACCACCACCGTCATCACCGATAAGCCGTTGCAGCAACGAGAATTATTTAATATAGCGCCTAAATATCTTATATAGAGAGGAAACGGTAACAGCGTCGTTGAAGTAAAGAAGTAGAAAAAAAAAAAATTCTACGCGTACTGCACCCCGTCGCTGTGAGCATCGAAATTACGTGACCGTAATAATAATAAGTATTACTAATGTAATGATATTACGAGAAATACACTGTAGTAAAATGTCAATAAAAAAAAAAAGGCGGAAAAACTACCAGCTGAAAAAAAAAAAAAAAAATTCACACTAGCAACTTTCCGCTGAAGCTGAAGTCGCCGTCACCGCCACCGCTCGGAATAACAAATAATATTATTTTATATATATATATATATACGAGTAATGCATTAAGAGGATGCTTAACCTCGCGGGGGGGTTTTCTTTTTTTATTTTTCTAAACGAATCAATTCCGACGTGACGAAACGAAGTTTACGTTTTTGCCCGTCGTGCCCTCTCGTCTGAAACGGCGGTCGTGACCCGCGAATGGGTGACGACCGTATAGCCGTTTTCTTCTTCTTCAAAAAAAAAAATTACAGATATGTACCGCTTTCCTCCGTTACCGAAACAAATAAATTTCGCCCCGTTGCAAACCTTCTACTAATTTTGTTGTTTAAAAATAGCTACAGTGTAACTTATCACAACAATTTTATTTGCGATAAGTTTGTGAATTTGTAATCCTATACTACAATGTTTATATCAATTAATGTTGATTTGTTTACCAGTCATACAAAATAAATAAATACATTTTATACGTTGCTTATTCCGGCTGTTGTCTGTTATATTATATTCAAACCGAGGTCCATGGCTGGATATTGAACTGTTAACGATACTGTTTAAGATTCAGTATTCACAAAAGTTGGTTTTAATACTTAATTGAATCAAACTTTCAGGTAAACTTCTTTTCTATGGTCTTACGTTAGTTTTTCATATTTTAATTTTCAAGCAAGGTACGAGTATACGAGAAGTATTACAATTTAAAAATCACTATCTCTCTTAAAAATTAAAATATCGGAAAAAACGATGTACAAAAACGGACAATTTTCGGTTTTACTGAACAAAAGAAGTCATCCAATTTTTAACATTATCCGAAATGTGATGTTATATACACAATGGTTATTAGTAAGACTATCGACGCCGGTTTGAAGTGTAGAACTTTCGTACGATTTTTTATTTCTAAATTAAACCGATTTTAATATTTGGATAAAAATATACATGCGATTTCAGCCACCTAAATTGAAGTTCAGAATGTGGAAAATGGAAAATATCAATTTTTTTTTTTTTTTCGAAACATGGACTTAGTTAAGACTGACGGTATTTCATTTCTTGAGAAAAATAGACCTGTCCGTTTAGAAGGCTGCAGGTGTATGTTAATATTGACACGGACACAATTTATTACGTATTATTAATTTGTTTTGGTCTTTCTTTTTAAAGACGTCACCAGGGTATTACTGTACGTACTACGATAATCATATTTTATGCTCCGTTTCATTTTCGTAACATCGTGGGTAATAAAAGAAGAATAAATAAAAACAAAATATACCTGGTATTATATTTGCGTCGGATTGTTGTTTAATATACTTGAAATTTGAGTTATATTACAGGTATTACATTACTTTGTAATATTGAATTTTGCGAGAAAATCAAATACCTGTTTAATCCAGAGAACAAATATCATATACTTCTCCCCGGGCGACAAAAAACATAACCTCGAAAAAAAATATAACAATAATAATAATCATTATAATATCTTATCGGTATAAATTAAATGCCGATGATGGATTGACGACCTTGGACCATAAAAGACAACGTCACTATTTTTTTTTCAAAATATGACTTACCTAATGTGGCTTTTGTTTTTTTTATAACCGTCGTGTTTCTAGCCACTAAAGGGTTATGTTTACATTGAGGACATAAACATAGGTTTGGAGTTTAGGCAATATTATTATGTTTTAATGTTGATATACTTGGAACAAGATTTGTTGACTGTTTTTATTATTTTTCCTTATCACCAGGAAAGAAGTGAGTAGTGCACACAACTAGAGGAATTATTTATCCACGGTTGGCTACGAACGGATCATCGGTACGGGTTATGTCGGAACGCTCGCGAATTCGACTTAGCGCTGCCGATAGTTCCGCAAACACTTCGGTCGAAATGTTTTTAAATCGGTAGGATTGGTCGGTCGAATAATAAGCCCAGCAGTCGCTATTCTCCTCGTTTAAGCCGAACGGACAAAAGAAACGGATATAGAAGACCTGGGGGTTACGTGTGGGGGCATATAGCTAGAAATTAGTCGTAGGGTTTATTTCCGGACACGGTGAACATTTTTAAATCCTCCAGCGTCATCGATTTCACCGATTCTTATCGATTTTTCAATAGTTTTCCCAGAAAAAAAAAATAAACCAAACAAATGCGACATCGAGAGAAAATGTACTACAGCGAACGGTTAAATTCTTTTGTAAATCTGTACTCTGAATCATTTTTGGAATACTAATTATTTTAAATACACGGTGTACTCAAGTTTGCCACTGTTGTAAGTGGGAAGTTAGGAAGGGGGATTACTAGTAGGTATACATAGATTTATTTATTTGATATTCATGGGCAACGATTTATCATTGCTAATAAAAGCAATTCTGAGCGAAGTTTGGTTTTACATGGTTTTAAATTCAACGATTTTTAAGATTTTCATCAAAATGCTTATCAAAAAAATCTAATACATCACGTTTGACATTTTGTTTTTCTAGACCACTATGTATAAATTTGAAGTACTATGTGCTAATTTTCAAGCATTTCTACTAGACCGTAACAATTGTATAACCTCTTAATATTATTACTGTTGATCCGATTTTGCGACGAACATATGCTAATCGATTATTTAGACGATTGACCAAATATCCAAATACCTGCTTATGATCCAAAAAAATATATAAACTTAAGATCGAGTTTCGATAATGGCAAATAACGCAAAAATTAACTTCGGTCCCAGAGGAGATGGTCTTGAGCCGATTTTTGGTATTTTATTTTTATAAATTGTCTTATGCAATTTCGTTTCTTAATTTTTGGTCTAATTGGCATACGTGTAATAATACGTATGCACTTATAATTATATAACGCACGTTGTACTGAAAATGAAAATAGTTTAAGTCATTATGGCGTACTTTTCGTTCGGCGAAAAACCACGAGCCATATGAAGTCTTAGTTATAAAACTAATTTAACCGTTTAGAACGTTTACATTAAGCTTAAGCCGTTTAATAGTTTAGCCATTTAGCAATTTTCGGCGTGTAATTTGCTCGTATTGAAAACTATAGAAAATCGACTGAAGCCCTTATTCTCCGGGGAACAACAAAAAAAAAAAAAATTAAATGTCACAGTCATTGTCGTGGGTCGGTTTAAATATGACCGAACTACTACTATATTAGTAGGCATCACTAACAACGACACTATAATAATAATAACAACGGTAGTAATAATATCGTGTACGTGCGTTTAAACGGCGAAACGGGATAATACGTAGTATAATAATATCGATAACGATTGTTTAATCGATTTCCGGGGCGAAGACGCCGTGTGGGCCGTTCGTAAGTCGACGCGCTTGATACTGACTGCAGTGCGGACGAGCGGGGCGGTGTGGAAACAACGTTTTAGAATGCCGCGCGAACCGATAAACACTGCGCCGCGCCGAAATTCGGTTTTGGCGTACGCAACATACCTGCACGTTGCGATTATACACGTACGCGTATATATATATAAACATAAGTATTTAATATAGTGACGATATTATCGTCACGGTTAAAATTTGCGGGCATATGTATAAACCGAATTACACTGTCGCCGGGTACGGTTTTTTATGGTGTCGGCCGTATCGTGTCCCGCGTAAAAACTCACTATGTTGTCGTACGCGGGAAACGTCCACAGTATGCGTTACGAGATGGTCAAGCCGCTGTCGTGCGATCCGTACACTAACCGGTGAACAAAAGTCAGTAGTTATATTGTTTATTCCGTGGTATTTTTTTTTTTTTTAAACCTATAATACTCGTTATCTTGCCGATATGTTTGCATAATTTAGCCGCGGTTAGGTTAGATAGCTACGGAAAATGCCACAAACAATTCTGACCGTTTGATACTCCAAGAGCAGGCCAATATTAGCAGGCACGGGCCTACCGCTTTTCTACGAAAAATAAACGTTCGAAAAATGTATCATGACTGTGTAACTACCGCTACTATTAGAAAGCGAATTTTGTTCTTTTAAAAACAAAATGATTTTGTCTCAGTCGTCGTATGTATTGAAATGAATTAAGGTTATAATGAAAATTATGATGAAATATAACGCAACTTTAGAAGCTTCAGGGCAAATACATTTTTGATGATGAAATAGTTTTTGCCAATATACTAAAACAATTCCGTCTTGAATTAACGTCTTAGAGAAACATTTTCATCGTATGAATTTATAAACAAATTTATTCGTGTTTAATATTGATATGATAGTTTTAAATTTTAGTTTCACGTTGTGAAATTATACAAAGTTGAATTAGATGAATAATTAACAAACTATTAAAGTTAAAAATGTTTATTATTTTAGTATTTTCCGTTCAAACATATCAAGCCTTTTCCGTAGAAACAAATGTCAAGATTGGAAGACTGCACATCGTAAAATTGAAATTATTTTATTGATATCGAATTAATTTTTTTTTTTTCAAATTTTCCTTGTCAAAACGTCGGAAGCCCACACCGGCGCGTAAATGTACGTAATAAAAAAGTACACTTTTCTCAGCATCAAAACGAAATTCTCGCGATTTTTCTACCGAACCCCAGCCAAAAGTCCTAACCGAAATGCGTATACGCAACACTGTAGGTACACTTCAGACAGGCCGTACGCGACTAGTATTTTCGGGACGATTTAAATTTACTTAATTTAAATTAATAGGACGATTTAGACGTTGACGAGGAGAGACCCAAAAGTAATTTCGCTAAAGTCCCATCGCCGCCGACGCCACAATGATGCCGAGTTAATCCACGATACGGTCGTCTGCTGCTGCAGCAGTGGCGGCTGCATAGTCGTTCGTATAATCTATAGAACGGGTGACCGAGCGGGATTTGTCGCTGCTCACGATTTCGCGTCGGTATATATACGCATACATATACGTACGGTACGCTCTTTCGAGCTTTACGTCGTAAAAAGGATATATAGGCGCAGGGTAGAAAAAAGAAAGGAAAAAAAAAAATAATGTCAACGGTGGTGTTATTTTTTGTGTGTTTTTTTACTACGCGCGCGGTGACTTATAACCACGGGTACCTGTATATGTAGTAGGTACACAACACAACGCCCGCGGTAACCGATACATCAGAAGAATGTTAAAAGGTATCATCGCGTACGTCCTTTGAAATATGACGTGATGGGAATAGTGATTTTGTCGATATACCTATATATATATTTGTGTGTGGATAACATTTAATACTTTTGTCGTCGAGGCATCGCACACGCCGTATAAACACGCAGTGTGCGGACCTAGTTTTTTTCCGACCTTTTTCCCCTTTGTTACGTTACCACCGCCGTTAAAAGCCCCGGGCAGAACACATCGCGCACATCATCTCCCGACTGTAGGTATACGATAATATATTATTACACAAATATTATAATATATCTACCACCTGTCAATTCCCGTATACTTGATTATTTTGTGGGCGCAATCCGAATCAATAGTTGGCATTTTATATTATATCGAATACTACAGTCGAGATAGTCGATTTCGGATTTTACACTATACGCAGTTTCGTCCGGAGTGCTTACAATTTAGGGGGGAAAGCTGGAAAAAACTGCAAGTATTATATAGCCTGCCGTTTAGATTTTCTTAATTGTATTAAAAGGCTTCGCTATGATGTATTTTATTATTTTTCCGTCTATCTCGAACGTAATATTAGAAACAAAGGCATTCTGCGTGTCTACAATTGCGACTCTCTGGTCGTGTTTAGGGTAAAGAAATCCATTGTCTAACTATAGAGGTACATTTTATAAATAAAAGTACTTAATAAGATTTCTTTGGATGTTTTATTAAATTTTCTATCTAGATACACGTGTTTTAATTCAACTTAATTTATTTTAATTTTAACAATTTGTAACTTATAAAGAAATGAAAATATTAAAAAGAAAAATTATTCGAAGAAGCCCTAATAAATACTCGTCTTTATAATATATATAAATTGCTCTAAACTCGAAAAGAGAGTCGCAATCGTGGAAGTGTGGAATGCCTTTGATGCTGCGTGAGACAGGCCGAGAAAACAGAATATTTCGTTAGCGAGGAGACCCCTTAAAGAATGAAATTCCTAATCAGTGGGATGTCCCAATCGCGTGGTGAAAAACCGGAGCAAGTGACATGGTTGGTGGAAAAAGGACACATAGACACGCATTGTCTTTAATCATTTTACGTACAGTAAATTTACCGAACGGATGATCGAAATTGTATAGTTTTATTTTGATACGGAATGTACCTACCGGTAACTTGTATTTATGTATATAAAGAATGGTTCACTAAGCGTGTTCAACCTTATTTTTTTGGTTTAATTTTGAATATATTCTAATCCTGATTTTTAGAATTTTTAAGTGCGGTGAAAGCCGTTATTTTCGAACACTTAGATTTTTCATAACATTTAAGGAGTATCCTGTGGCGATACCGTCTTTGTTTTTTTAATTAAGAACCCATATTAAAAATTCCATACATAGACGGAGTATTACTTTGAATAAATGTCTGTACCCAAATGTTTGGTTTCCATCAAACCGCTAATTAGACAGTCTACTTTTAAAGTTTAAGTAGGAGGAGAGTAGTGTATCATTGGCAGCACGGCGCGCGGCGTTTTATCAGCGTCCCGTTGCTCTCCCCTTAAATGTTGCGAAAACTAAATGTTGTGAAAACTATCGGCTTTAATTACAATTTCGAGAATCACAATTTGAGCATACGCAAAATTTAACCGGAACAATGAGGCCGACGCGTTCGGTGAATCGCCCTGTGTTATGTCTTAAATCGGTCGCGTCTACTCCTACATAAATCGCGTATAACACTACGACGTCGAAAGAACAAAATATTCCCACCCGAAAACACGGTACACAAAGGCTAATCTATGAGCATAACGAGTATAGGCGCGGGTGCCTAGGTATTACAGCCGGTACGCCTAGGTACACGCGACACACTGTAAAGTAAACCGCGGCCGGGCGTCGTCGGAAATCGGTTAATTCTCTCACCCGCCGCCGTCACGTCGCTCCCCGGGCGAATTTCCCGATAGCTACCGAACGCTAAAACTCTACCGACGCCCGCGGTCCCGAGGACTTAATCCTCTCTCCGCTTGCCGGACGATACCCGAGCCGTGGTGCGATATATATGTATACACACACAGGAGAAAAGGAAGATTCGCCTTTCGCGTATTTTCATGAATTATGGATTATATAAATCACAAAATCCGCTCTATACGTATATATATATAGCAGTACCTATTCGTAGGAGAGCCTTATTCAACGATTACCTATAGGTATACGGTTACGGTCCGCCCGCGGCGCCCGGGGAGCGGTGAAAAAACTAAGCCGAAATCCTGAGGCGCGCGCCTTTCGCGTAAATAAGAATTATTAGGGCGGCCACGGCGCGGCGGGAATATCGCGGGCAATAAATAATTCTATTGTCGTTTTGTTGTACGCGGACTGTTACTTGGCTTCCCGTAATGTTCATACTCGTATACCTACCCCGTAATAAAATAATGTACCGTCGAAAACTATTAATTTTAATCAAATACGATTTTTTACCAATTTGAATGTGTATGCGTATAAATTATAATATTTAAGTGGAGATAGGATCCGTCCGTCGCAATATTTTTCGTTTCGTACTTTTATCTAATACCTTAGCTAAAAGTTCGAGATTCAGAATACATACATTTCATTTATTTCGTAATTCCGCGTTAAATATATTTTTACGACGTTATTTTATATTAAAAATTGTATTTTCTTGTGCATTGTTGTTTATTTTTTTTAAATTTTATATTTCAAAAAAACATTTTTTTATAATTTCGATTATAAAAGAAGGGGTTTTTTCATTGTTAAATTTACTGCTTTCATGTGCTAAAAGCGCATAGAATATCGATCATCGAATATTATATTTATACATTTTACCGAATAACTCCCATATAATATCACATTCGTGCTGGACAAGGAATGACAAAAAAAAAACTAGTGAAATTTTTTTTAAAATTGAATTAATAATATTATTGGAATGTAATTTTTTTTTTTATTCTTATATCATCAAAGCATTTTTTGTTTTTTTTTTTTTGGTACTTTTTTAGATTATCAACGGTTTAAAATTATAGGTAAACGGGAATCATCGGTCTACTTTATCGGTTATTTGAGATCGCAAACGAAATGAGTGACGGCTGCAGCTGCTGCTAAATCGGTCGTCGGGATTTCTCAGTCTCGTATAATACTTTCGACGCGATGAGTTATTATTATCACATAAAATACCGCGATACCGCGATTGGTGTTCGAAATAAGGTTTACGTGTCGGTAAACTAAAACGAAAAAAAAAAAGGCTTACAAAAAGTCGCAGTTTACGCAATGTGTACAGTGTACACACCCGAACAGAAATCGCGGCTGTTAAACACGGGTATTATATTATTATTATTATTGTTGTGGTATCCGAACCGTACAAAACGATTGCCTGTCAAAACCAAACTGATTTCCGAGCTTATCGCCGTTATATTTTATAAAACTCTACTATTTTTGTTTTTTATTTTATTTTTTACTCTCGGCGAATTCGCGAAAGTTTCCCATTTCTATATACAATAATAATAATAATAATAATATAAACAATACTATACTATATTATCGAAATCGCAACTTTTTATCTATATATTTCGTATATTATATTATATATTACTATATTATATATTATTACAATCAGTGGCGACACCACAACAAACGAGCTCGGGAGCGATATGTTCGATGAGTCACCCAATCTCGACTAACAGAATCTAACCTAACCTTACCGAAAAAATTTTTGAAAAATATTATTGCATGTTTCATTAAATGCGCATCTTATCATTAATAACCTTTATGCTAGGAAAAAAACGCCGAGGTTTATAGATTGCGTCTATGTAAACCTTGATAAAACCCGACGTTCGACGATTAACAGTAATAATACAAAGCTTAAGTAATTTTGTGTTCATCGTAGTAGGTGTAATACTCATGAATGAGCAGAGAACTTGTGTCTCTGTAAAACATTAAATATGTAACCTTGTAATGTGCACTTTAAAATTCAATAAAATGCTCTAATTATTTTTTTTAACGATTCAATTGAAAATGCATTTATAATTTTTTAACAATTTCGTTATTACAATTCAGTTGTAAATAATAACTTTGTATTTCTTTAATTGATCTAATTAATTACATTAATAGTTACATTGTAATATTAATATTGATAAAACTAAACTCGAAAAATTAATTTGACCGTCGACCGTCGACCGTCAAGCGTTTTTGGAAATAATGTATGTCCCCACGAACAGTCAACAACCATATTATTATAATATGAAACAAATTGAACATTAATTTAAATTCAATAATTTCGGTTATTTATTATTTAATGAAATAAAAACGTCGATCGAGAAAATATGCCTCAAAAAATACAAAATGGAAGAAATATGCCCAAAAACAGAAAAAAATCTCGAAACATACAATTACATGTAAAATAAAATTAGAAATCCAGCTTTGTCTATGCATAAAACGTATTTATTTATTACTCTGTTATTTGGTTAATTGTGTAAAAGAAGTATGCAAATGCTAGCGAATCCTTGTGCTTCAAGTGCTCTACTCATGTGTGCATTACGTTAGTACAATACATTATTTTACTTCGGGCCCCTAAGTCTATCTTAGTCACCCCACTGATTACTATATAAAATATGTACGAGTTTTACCGCAAACTTTCGAAGAATCAGTAAATATTATATTCTTGACTATCTGCGAATCGTATTAATACCGTTGGAATGTACAAGTCGATTCTCTAATCACTAATTAACACTTTTCTTGGAGTTATTTTATATGAACTTGATTTATGTTTTTTTTTTTTCAATCATTATGGAATTGTTTCAGTTTTATTTGATCACTATTTTAAATTTTTACACTACTCTTTTCAGTCTGAAACAAGTGTACACTTTGTATATTGAAATAGCAAATACCCTTTTGAATGTAGAGGATTCAAATAGAGGAATCATTTTTATGTGTATACTAGAAAAGTAGAGAAAGGTTACGAATTGTTTTATCTAAAAATGGATACGAAATGTATTACGCACTAGTCTATTCTTTCCGTATAAATTGAAAGATTTTTTAACTCGTTATAGACAGTAAATCCAATATAAGTGTTACATATCATTATATATATATTAATGTTTTTTGACAAATATTTTCTATTCGGATCTGTGTTCAATGAATGATGAGTAGGAGTAAAAATTAAAAACTACTTTTAAAATAAAGCTTAAATGATGAAAAAATCCACAATGAAAAACAAAAGACTAAATTCACTTTAAATCCTTCTGGTTGATCCTATGCTGTACGCGAACGATTAAAATGTTATGTTTTGTTTAGATATCGACGAAACACTCGTGGAGAGAATGTATGAAATAATAATAATAATAAGACATACAGGCAATTGTTGCCGATTGAGTGTTCCGTTTATACTAACGAACCACCGCGTCAGTATACACAATAATATAATATTAAGTGATATGTATATATATTTTAGATTCACGTTGGCTAATGCGATGTATGGATATTGCGTTCCGACGAAAAACGTAATGTTTAAAGAAAAAACGGGATTTTAAAGGCCATTTTAGTATACATAGCTATAGGTTATATAAAGGCATTAAACCAGCAGCGAGCTTATCGCGACGGGGTAACAAATTTAGCCGAGTGTTGTTCAGTTGTGTCGAAATCCGAGACCTGCACGCCGTGCGACGGAGAATTGATTTACAAAATAAGCCGTCCGTAGATTGGAAAATAGTATATAACTTTGTAATAGTATTGAAAAAGCATTCGAGGAACGAATGGAAAAACCTACATAAAATCAAATAATAAGCGAAAAATCTGAAACTGCTGACGGGTATGCCGCCGTTATAATTGATATCTGTACGCAACGATCAACCGTAACTCATGAAAATCGATTCTGAGCCAATTTGTTCCCGTTATTTATTAGGAAAGCCACAAGACAAAAAATAATAACTTCTCCAGTGCATTGATTGGATTACATTATCCAACAGAAATCCGTTTTACGGTTAGTGATTGGAACAAGGGGTCTGGTAGGAAAGTTATTCGCAAACAGTGAGAAAAAAAATAAAAATACACTCAATTGTATTAAACCGCTCAGAATTTAAAAAAATAAAAAACACAAAAAAAACGAAAATAACGCACGTTATATTATTAAAACCAATACGTTCCTCTCTATCGGCCTCGAAAGATATCCCCACATCTCACCCACCTGGGTTTACAATCCGTTTACGTCATTAACGTCTGGTGTTAATTTGTGACAGAGAACATTAATGTTTATTAAACATTTTTTTCGTGCTTCTTGTTTTTAATTTAAGACTACCGGGCATTATTATTTCCCTTTCATCAGAAATGTATAATATCAATGCCACTACGTACTATAATAGAAGTTTTACCCTGTATACGTGCTCACACACACACACACACACACACAAAAGTTTTATTAAAATTATGGAATATACAAAAACCCGTTGTCGTCGTACGGAAACGTCTACAAGAATATATTATATTTACCTACTTACCCTATAATATAATATATGGTCGGTAGGTAAATATAATGTTTGGGTAGGTACCTACCTATAATACCGACGACACGGCGTAATCGTGTTCAGAACGCATTACGTTTCCGAGTTTTGAATTTTTAACAAGACCATTAATTTAGAGCGTAGAACCGTATGTACGTATGTGTAATTTGGTATCGTAAATAAAATACGTTTTACCCTCCCTCCGTGAATTTCTTCCCGTTCGTGTATGCGGGATTCTCCGGGCGCCCGTGCGGATACAATTTTACAATATTGCTCCTTACGCTCACAGAATGCATCGCAATATACGCACGTTACAACATATTATCTTTAGTCCCACGGAAAAAGGGCTTCCGTTCATTTTGCATAGTTTTTAGTTCAAACGAATTAAATTTTTAAATTTCATAAACGACATAATGACATAATTATTGTTAATGGACCTAACCTACATTCTTAAGTCGTATTATATATCTGGGCATGCTTTTCTGCCAAAGGAAAAGTACATAATAGTGATGTTTAAATTTTCAGTATGGAATGCATAGCGTTGACATTATCTGGAACAGCATCGATAAAATCTAGAAATGTAAAATTCAGTAAAGAAAAAGTTGGCAAATATTTTCTGTTCCAGATTTTGGCTATTATAAAGTTAAAAAATGTAAACACTGTTCTAAAATTTGCGTTCCGTATTTAGTGGCGTTCCTTGAGAGACCGTTCCACATAATTCTGGACCTTAGTGGTGGGGACAAATCCTGAATTTATAGATATAAATTTTTTTTTTTGTTTTTGTTATACTCGTTGAATACTCAAATTCCATTTAGAACGAAAATATAACGAGGGGAAATAATATGTGAAAAAAAAACGATAAGTAAAACAAAACGCCAATAATTGACTACCTATTATGCCTTCTTTTTTTCCGCGGGAACTTGAGACTATAATAATATATCTCTTATCTAAATCCTCCCTCCCTGTTCAAAAAAAATTCACCGTGCGTCCTCGGGATAAAAATCATAACTAATCGACTTTACGGACGGCCGCGGGAGGCGGCCGAGCCCGAGCGTGTTACATATACCGGAGACCTGCAATTAGTTATTTCGCAGACCGTTTTTTCTCGTCGCCGTCGTGTGTACACGCGTATATTTTGTTACATTATACGTATTATTATGGCGTTTTGCATTCTCCAACATATGCGACCAGAAAATATGAGATAAGTTTATCGCGTTTTCTACGTGAATTATGGAACGTGGCCCCGGGTACCCCGTGTAATTGTACAAATGCGCTGCCGCTGCAACGCTGTTCTGCGACACCCTTCGCGCGCACCGATACGCAGCAGTAAAAACATAAATAACTCGGAAACTTTTCGACGCGGCGCCGGGAGACGGCAATTTCTTAATTGTTTATATTTCGCCACCTCGGCGGCCAACGACATCATAAACGTCGCACGCATTTATATTTTATAATAACATTATTATAAAGACGGAGCAGCGGGTACAGAGTCGCACGGAAAACGGGAGAGAAATCTCAAATTATCGTTAATAATAGACCGGGGCTCCCGTTGTAAACGGACAAGAGGCCGATAACGAAAGAAAGAAAAAGTTTGAAATCATTTCGCCCGCGTGGAAAATGTATAATAATATTATAGTGTGTGCGGGAAAACCGTCTGCGAAAACGTTCATCCGAGTGTGAAACGGCCCAGTGGAAAATTTGTCGACTCCGAAAATAATACGTTTTATAATCCCGTTCGAAAACATAATATTTCGTTAACGCGGCCTTTCGCAGATCGATGACTTGGCGTGCGTTTTGCGGTACCTGTTCGCAATATTTATATAGTCTACAGTAAAAATGCTATTTTGAAGACGCATACGTACAATTTTCGTAAAATATAATTTTTTTTTTTCTTATTTGTGTCACCCCGTTATTGAAAATCATCAGCCAAACATCTCCTAAAACAGTTTCTCCGCGTCCAATGTCCGGTCCGATAAGCTGATATTGATCGGCACACTTTCTCGCATTTCCTCGGCGTTAAATCTGGACGCTTTTCGAGTAAGTTTTAGTTTTCGGAGAGCGTCTCAGACCGAACATTATTGATATGTTATTAACAATACGATCAAATGTGTTAAATTATTAAACAGTGCTTTTCGGATTGAGTAACCGGTTAATATAATTCTTTATATACCTACTTTTCGAAAATGTAATTAAAATAATTCTTATTGAAAACATCGAAGACAAAAATCTTAAACAAATATTTAACACTATACATATTTCGATCAAATATTTCGAAAAAGGAGATAATATACCAATGCTAATGTGTAACCCGCATAATGTATCGACTTTCATTTAAAATCAAAAATGCGTAACATTTTAAATTTAAATTCATTAACGATTTGTTAAAAACGCGCACAGTTTTGTTTACGCGAAAACGGAATGTAATGTTGTGGTTTTGATATTGTACCGTTTTCGTGGATAAAATTATCAATTGTAAAATTTCAATGAACTCTAATCCGGATGCTTAAACCAAACCGGGTAACATCGCCGCGATGGTGTGCGACCATCACGTAACAATACGGGAAAAGCGGATCAAATAGCGGTACTAAAACAGAGGCGTCGTTCGAAGGATTCAGACTGTAATTTAGCGGCTCTATTTTATTTGGTCCGCACAGAATGGTATTTAATTATCGCACCGTCGCACCGTCGTCGGTTAAATGCATAGAAGAAAAATACCGAACAGAAATATTCCTCTATAGTATTTGTATACTACGGAGTTAGAATATGAGCAGAATATCGAAACAACCGAACAGTTTTCTTTTTCTTTTTCGTGAAATAAACAAGATAATAATATTTAAATCGCCAGACGGAGGAAAAAAAATCGGTCTTATCCGAATGTTAGTGTCCCTATTTAAAAACACCGAAACGATGCTCTTGCAGTGAAACCGTCTCCGTCCGAGCGTATAGATATACCGGTATCTCGACTTTATCGTCGGCAAAGCCGTGATAAATAAAACCGATCCCGCTGAGAGGTTCGATCGGATCTGGGCCACGGTGCGGAAACGTCGTCGCCGTTCGCGGGAGGGAATCGCGTATAAATCACGGGCCGCGGGAGCGTTTTACGGCCTCTTCCAGGGGATTCGGGTACAATAATAATAATAATAATAATAATAATAATATCGTCGCGGTGTCGGATCGCAGGTGAAACCGCGGATTTATATTTCAGACGTCCGCCGCCGTAAAACCGCGGCCGCAAAACGGGCGAACCGATTAAAATAATCGCGAAAACGAAACGGCGATTGTGTGGTTGCGGCGCCGCGTCCCCGAGCGTTTTTATGCCGCGGAGGCCTCGCCGTTAACGGGAAACCGCGGTGCGCGGGCGCGCGCGGTCGGGGACGGCGAATTTGCCGGTCCTGCTACTGCCGCTGCCGCTGCTGCCGCTGCCGCTGCTACCGCCGCTGCTGCCGCCGCCGCCGCCGCTGCCGCTAACCGTACAACGTCTCGGCGTGACGACGGTAATAACAACAACAACGGCAATGCCCGCGTGACGAGGACGGGTGAACCAGGTGAACAACGGACCGGGTGTGCGCTCGCACCTCTCTCGAATCGCCGGGCTGCAGTCAACGCGCGGCGCGCGTTATTACCGCGACAATGGCGCGCGGGATTTATGTGACGCGGCCGACAAGCCATTAACCCCGGCAGTATTTCAACGTATTCACGCGCGAGAGAATTCCCCGTGCGCGCCGTCGCCTATTTATTATACGGGGGACGGTCGGCGACGACGAATCATGAAATATTAATTTCGTTCGATATTTATTGGGGTCGCGACCAGCGGTGCACTTCTCCCCTCCACCCCTCCCCCCGACCCGCGGCGCGAAAGATTTCACGTCGAGTCCGCGGGAGTTTTTTCGTTTTCGGCCGGTCGCGATTCCGAGTGAATACTACGGCGGA
Organism: Cinara cedri; assembly: GCA_902439185.1. Lineage (NCBI taxonomy): Eukaryota > Metazoa > Arthropoda > Insecta > Hemiptera > Aphididae > Cinara > Cinara cedri. The sequence continues at coordinate 3,566,552 of CABPRJ010000001.1, forward strand.
AACGCGTTACGAAACGCCGCCTTCTCGTTCGTCGCGGCCCCCGGGGGAATCTCGTCGCAGGGATTAGTCCGCGAAAAAAACCGGTCGAGCGAGATTGTAGGGGAAGAGGAAAAAGTCGACAGTTCTTTTTTTTGTTTCGACGATATTTGAATCGTTCACGCCCTCTCACCTTGTCACTTATTTTTTTATAAACGGACGTTTACCCCGAATAATAGTTTTACCATAGATTCCAAGCGAAAAAACTATATTATTTTTACCAGGTGGGATTTGTGTTTCCTCTCCTAAAACGTTTGTCGTTTTTTTCAAAATTCCTGATAGTCTTTCTAAGAAATGCGAATTATCCGTAAACAAGCAAAGATTTTTTTTTTTTTTATGATTTCTGGGTCGCTTTGAATGCCTCAAATACAAACAATTATCTGTTAGCTTACCACGAGGTCCGTTCATAGTAGGTTTTTGAATTTCAATCATTGATTGTTGCTTTGAGTACACAAAATCTAAAACTAATTGATGTTTTGATTATTTTGATTAATTGATTGATTTTTATAATTTGTAATTTAATAACAAAACGCGTCCGAAGCATAGAAAATACATATCAATAAATGGTTTGCGCTTAGAGAGGAAAACGGGGAACCGATATTGAGAGAGATAATTTAATATTTTTATTTACGATCGTGTATTTAACGTTAATTATTTATCTGTAATCGTGCTTATCTATCAACTTGATATGTCTCAATGCCAAGTTAATATTAATTTCAAACATTCCGTCTTATTATTAAGATTATGAGAATTAAATCCAAAATCGCATGATACGAATATTATCAAATGTATATTATCGAATCAGATGGTGTCATTTTAAAGTTAGGGAGGTACATAATACTGAACAATTTTTAAATTTATCACCCTGAATTCACTAAATATTCTTCAACATCATTGGCATTTAGAATTTATACAACTAATGAAACACACATTCTCATTTTTTGGTGACTTTTTTTGTTTACCCTTCCTAACACCCTGTCCTCAAAATATGATAAATCGGCAGCAAACGTTTTAGCCTCGTTGAGCGGAAAAATTGCAATGGACGGATGGGTAGGAAGTTGTCGGATATTATTTCTTAGAACCATGGATACAAGTCTACGGATAGCGGATACCTATTCATAACCAATTGGGTGGCGTAATAAATGTATAGAAATATTTCGTCCGCGAATGTCCTTAACTACCGTAAGCATCAATATTATTTTCGAAAATCATTTTGCGGGGGAAGAGAGGAGATTATTAATGTGTCTAAACGGTTCGGAGTTAACGTGTCCGCGTCGCACTGTTATATTAGACACTATATTCACTGGAGTATTATAACAAAATTATTACGAAATGATCATATCCCAAGAATACCAGGACGAAAACTAATATCCGCACGGATATTAAACAATTCGAGACAACTTCTCCATATGATTGACACATTTCATTGGTTCGTCATAAATTATAACTAATTATTTAGGATCTCCATCCAAACGATAATATGCCGTGACATATATTAAAAATATTACAACTTTACACGCGCACTTCGGCTAGTACCTATACCTTTACACGGTTGCAAAACTACTGAATATTGTAGAGTTCGTAGAGTTCGCATTTATTGTATAACATAATACAGTACCTACACATTATGTAATATTATATTTTTATAATTCAAAAATAGTATAAAGGATGTTTTTTTTTTTTTTTTATCGTAACTATCTACGACGGTTTTAAATAAAATTGTTTTTTCTGTCTTTATACAGAAATGTGTATGATTTTACTTGAAAATTTTCAAAATGTTCACCTAAAATGCCGATTCCTAAAGTTTTTCCGTTTAGCACACCGGTCATAAACCAAAATCCGTTCAGATCCAGAAATTTGACTTTGTATGGATATATTTCTGTTATTGTATAAATAATATGACAAGACAAATGTGCATGGGTTTCGATAACGTTGCATAATAATCTACTGAAATGTATGATGACGAGTACTATACATTGTCTAATTAATTGTCTGTTATAAATACGATTTACTATTGTGAAAACAAGTAAAATTCCATAGCTAGCATTTCTAATGAACTTCTGTCCTGAAAGGAATAACTGCAATCGTAAAAGTGGCCGAATATACGTATTATATACTCATTAACATAAGGTTTCTGTACATATTTGAACGCATTCAAAATATGGATTAGATATTTTGTTCAATTTTGACGTAATAGGTAATTAACAAATTTTGTTCAAAATAATTTTTGTTATAAAGATTTATTAAATGCTATTGAGTGCTGGATTTCCAAAAATTTTAATCACTCAGTTGAGAAGTTACAGGGGAGGGAGCATATTAATATCGAATTTAAGAGCAATATATGTCACGAAATATTTATCTGTATAAAAATATTGAACAAAAAAATTACTTTATTGCGTTTTTAAAAACTATTCCTACGATACCAAACACAATTGAGTGCATGAAAAATACCTTTTTCATCCATCAGTGTTATATGCATATAGAAACATAAAATGACTAAAAACTATTGAAATTTAGTAGTAATTTATAAAATAAAAATTTTTATTTTTTCTTAAAGTAAATACACGTTATGCAATACGACACAATATTCAAATTTAATATCTCTATCCTTAGCAAAATCCTAAAAACGCCTCCGTTCGCTATTATACTTTATAACTTAATATACTGTATAGTATAGTAAAATATAAGTACCTATTATAATATAATATACTATGTTGATTATGTAAAATACTAACTTACTATCCGAGCAGACATTATAAAATATAGTAATATAATTGTTATAAAACTGCAGTGAGCGACAAATTTTCGATAAATTCCCGTACGGTGCGTGGTTTCGTTGCGGTAATGTTATACACAATATTATAAATGGCTTTTGACTATAACACATACGTTATAAATTTGTTAAGTATAATTTATTCTACGCCGAGTCCCCCGATAAAAACATATTTTTGTTGGAAACGGTCCAACGGGAATTTCTTAGATTTGCCGGGTTTATTTTGAATAATATACCTCGTCCTGAGCGCGACTATATACTATCACGTCAGCTGTTGCTAATCAGCTAAATCTTTTGTCGTTGTCAGACCGTGCAGGCACTATGCCAACCTAAAATTGATTAGCGGATGGAAATGATTGATTCTGAAATTATTCAATCTGTATTTAATTTTGAATTTCCTCCTCACTCTGCCCGTTTTTTATTCTCGAAATATTTTACTAATTATACTTCTAATAAGATCGGTGGTTGATCAAGCTGAAAGGAGGGAGGTAATTTATGCTAGTGAAATAGGTTCTTTGGATTTAAAAAACCAAATGTATATTTACATTTAGCAGAGAGATAGTATTTGTATTCTGTAATATTTAAATCGTATCTTTATCCTACTCAATGTGTTTTTTCGCGGGCATTCCTCAATCCCCAATGAAAATAAATACGGAGAGATAACTCTGTGCTGTTAGTTTTAATATTACGAGTGAACTGTCTCATTATGAAACATAAATATAATATATATTTGTTTTTGTTATATTTTAATTTCTAAGCAAGATATGAGTGTCCGAAGCATCATGATTTTAAAATGCTTATATCTCATTTAAAAATTTAAAATAACGAAAAAAAAATTTTTTACACGACACAGATAATGTTATCATCTTTGACAGTTTATTCTAGTATTAAAATTAACAGCACAGAGTTTTTCTTACCGAAAGAAAATTTGCTAGGTCACGCGATTGTAAAACGGTGACATTATAATATATGGGTATAACGTATCCACTTAAGGAAACTATAGATAGTATATGATGATAGGTAGCATGGTTATACGTTTTATTTTAAATACTTTGAATTAAGTACCAACGGGTGAAAAAATTACTCATCTATCAAAGTTATGCGTAAACAAATCCGTTCATTTTTACTAACCGTAGAAATGAAAAATAAGACAAACATCATAAAGTTGATCATTTATTAAATGTAAAACGAGACTAAAAAAAGGTATTATTTTCAAAGAATAAAATACATATTAAAACTATTAAAAATACTTAAAAAGTATTCGGAATTCTATCCATGTAGTATGACACCATGCATATCAATTTGACTGCCACGTATTTTTTTTTAAAACTTCAATCGCCTACCGTGAGGTTTCAATTGGGACTCAGATGGTGATTTTATTTAAAAATGAGATCTTTTTAAGAATCTAGTCTATTAGGACTTTTGTGGAACAATTAAATTGTACAGTGTAACCACTACATGCCGGTACATTTAACATCTAAAAACGTATTCCTTTGAAGGAGTTATGTTGTTACATTGTTACTATGTGTGCGTTGCAATATCTCCTAAAATAATTCTCAAATTCCACTTTACCAATCTAGGTATTCAACACGCATAACAGAATTTGTGGAATAAAAGCCAATTGTGAAAAACTATAGAATATTCTGTGTTATCAGTTAAATAAATTTATTGAACTTGTTTACAGAAACACTGTTATTAGATTTATTTATTATTTATCGCCTATAAAATTCGAAGGTATTTTATATTCCGAGCGTAGGGAGAGAGCTATTGGTTTTAATAAGATGATTATTTTTTTTTCTTCTTTCTTTCTTCTAGTCAGTGGACACGTTTTTTTCTTAGTAAACTTACTCCGCTTTTTACGCATAGCAACTTTTCTGAAAGCTCAAGTTGTCTAGACGGTACTTTAGAAAAGTCATTTTTTGATTTTCGACGTCATTTTTTACATTTAAGCATTTTAGTCGGAAAAAACGTAAGGAAAATGTACAATTACACGATTTCATTATTTTATAAAAACACGGACGACGTTTTCTACCGGAAAAAATGATTTAACACTTTTTTGTTGTCTTTTTGATTTACTTTCTTACGGTAACATCGCCAAAAATGTTTGAGTTTTTAAAAAATTTTAATTTTTGAGAGTTTTTTTGCTGTAATTCTGTTATAAACATACGTAGAGACTTGAAACCTAGCAATTATACTTATACTGGACTTACCTAGACATGATAAAATTTTTAAAAATTATCGGACAACTTTTTTTTTTTTAATAAACGTTTTGATATCAAATTCAAACGAAAAATGCAAAAAAAAAAAATACGGCACTTCAAATTATGTATAACCAAACTGCGCTCTGAATCGTCTTTTGTCAAGCAATGGTTTATCGTTGCTTACAGATATAAATGTAATAATCTTATGTATCCTATCTTATAAACTTCTCACCTAAAACAGTGGCCGCTCCCATCCTCAGTATCAGCTCTTTTTTTTTTTTTTTATCGATCCGATAACTGATTTGTCGAAAGGATAAAAGATAAAATATATCGTTTGTAACGGCCAATAATTTTATCGAATGGATTGCCAAATTATGCGGTTGATTCGATAATACCTGCAGCGGATGTTGGTCGTTTGTTTATGCGACCCAGCAATAAGTATACGTATTTGTTGAGTATTGCGAATTAGTGATATTATTTATTATGATAACATTGTGTAAATAATAAATGAAAAAAAAAAAAAAACGCCCGACGAAACACAAACAAACGCGATACATTTTTTTATATTTGTACAGAGTCGTATAATGCATGTATGTAGTGATTATATTAATGATATTGTGTTTATATATGTACGCAACTCGAAGACCACGAATGTAAAAAAAAAAAAAAAAAAAATTGCTAAAAGAAAAAGAAGATTTATTATTAATTTAATGAAAAATAATTCTAAATAGGTGGCGAGGCGACCGCACATCGTTCACTCGAGCCGATATTGATGAGTCGCAGCCATCAACCCGCGGCGGGTGTACACGACTATACAGTACACCCAGAACACTACACACGCACAATATGTATACGGGGAAAAAAAAAACACACAATCGCCGACCGTAATACAATTTTCGAATAATTTTCATTTCAGTACACGTAAGATCTATTTTTCTTGTTTTGAGAATTCGAGTTGCGACGGGGGTTGCCACCACACGTTATTTATATGTATATATAGTTTTTTTTTTTTTTTTTCGGGGGTTTCTCGACGTATTCGGAAAGTAATAAAACGTCTGTACATAAATCTCTCCGCCGTACTACGTGCTACCTACGTGCTACATACGTGTGCAGTATAGTAGCTATACTATACATATTATTATTATTATTATTATTATACTCTGCGGATGTTTCGTGTCCGCCGCCGTTGTCGTTCCAGAGAAAATACAACAAAAAAAAAAAAAGAGAAAAAAAAAGAGTATAGAACCGATACTGCTGACGGGTGTGCTATTGCCGTTATATATAGGTGGGAACTGGCGGGAACGTAGGATAACATACTAACGCGACCGTAATTTCTTGCCGTCTAAACGGGAAACCCGTAAATTTCACTAGGGAAAACGCGGCAATTTCAAAATTATATTTTGTATATAACGAAAACAATAAAAAAAATTAAAATACGGCCATACTTCGCACATGGGTGCAGCCATTGTTGTAGGTGGGAAGTTGGAAAGGAAGGATACAGACGGGAATTAAGTGTACATCTGTAAGTGACGATATATTGGAGCAAGATTCTGGTAAAATTTTCGTACACAGTATAAAAAAAAATAAATAAAATAAATAAACATATTTGTAAATCAAATACACTCTTCGCTACACTTAAAATCTAAAAAAATACAGTGTTAAAACGTATGTATAGTAGAATGTAAAATAACGAGTTATTCAAAATAATGAAAAATAACATAATACGTTTATTTATGAAATATGCAGTAAAAAATTAAAACGAAACTGATTTCGTTGTAGTCTATGGTTTTTGGATTGGCAAATTTGCGTCGAGCGCTGAAAAATCCGCGGTGAGTAGGTTTTAATGGTTTTAATGGTTTTTGCTGTGATTAAAAAATATGCGGTATTTTTCGCTACAGTCACTTTTTTTTCATATCGGAACATTTTACATTCTTTGAGGACGTTGGGACATATACCTCAACATACGGACCTTGTATATCACACGTGAACTTTATTTATTTAAGCTACAGTGACGGAGGGGTGTTTCAAATTAAGTAATAGTTGTGCGAACAAATCCGTGGTGATAATTAAATTTGTCTATACAGACACAATTATAATATAGTTACTGTGATCTAAAAGTAAATTTGAAAAGTCAAAAAATAACTTCCCCATACAACGAATAAATCGAAAATGCTACAAAGAACTCTTTTGTTTATTAATTAGCGCAATATTTTTGGTAGAAATCGCACAAATTAAAAATAACTTAATAATATTTTAAAAAAATAAAAAGTTTATACTGCTCACAGATAAGCCACTTTTATGGGTGGATATTAAAAAAGGTAGGCCGTACAGGGTAATTTAGTTTATATATCTACTGTATACAACAATAAATCATTGGAAGCGATAGCCAATTCTGATCAGATTAGTATTAATCGTAGTTTTGCCCCATCGTTAACCCCGCAGAAATGAAGAAAAAAAAACCGACGATAATAGTCGACATTTGTTTTTAGTTTTTTTTAGTTGTATAAAAAAATACTGTCGGGAATCTATCCATTTTTTTTTTTTATCAGCCAAAAAAAATACGCATCTCTAAAGGTATAAAGCTTTTGACTAACCGAAAAAGTTTTTTTTAGAGAAAACAAATTCAAAAAATGGTCCACGAGGTGAACTGTTGAAAATTTCGATTTATTTTATAAATAGTTCAAAAATCTTCCAAATGTTTTGAAAATTTTACCACTCTGCTGATTTCTCACTACATGCTCAAAATCTAGAAAATAGGTTAATCTCTCTTTCTTCCACGCGTTCTCGTGACACGGTCCGGTCGAAAAGTTCAATTCGCTACCGCAGTGAAAATCCCGGGACGCTCTCGTATAATTTCGCCGGAAGTCGCCGAGGGGGTGTAGTGAAAACGTTGCCGAGAACGGTCGGTCAAATCGAAAAGTTTTTGGCGGATCGGTCGAGAACGGGTCGCGCGCGCGTTTTCAGTAATAGTTTTGCGGTCAACTCCGTATGCTGTTTACGAGGCGGTGCTGTCGTTGGTGTGACTACCCGACCGAACGATTTTGATGGAGGCCAAAACAGTTAAAGGAAATCTGCGGAGATTTTGGTGGCCCTAAAAATTCCTCTGCGGATAACATCGGAGTGATACTGATATGAAATTTGTATTATTTCTCATAATAATAACCTACGGTTTTTTTTTGTGTGCGAAAACGATTTAATTTTTCTATATCATATACAAGTAAAATGATCTTGATATTCTTTGGGACACTAAAATATCATTCACCCCTCATATTATTTTGATTAAAATTAAAGCGCTTTCTAGGTTTGGTTGTATTATTATACGTAATTGTTTTTTTATTAACGATCCTTTTAACTTTAAATGTCTTTTCATTTACATTGTCAGGTATCAGTTAGAATACATTACAGTTATTTGGGATTCCAATTCCATTAATATTGAAGTGATTCAATACATATTTTTTCGCTTTATCGATTTTCAATTCAACGTTGTTAAGACACCTCATTCTGATTACTGTAACACGAGTAAATCTTTAAATCTCAATTCTTCAAAGATTTTTCTATTATTTTTTTGAAAAAATTATTAAATAATAAAATAAACGATTCTCATTTATTAAGTTTTATACGTTTTCAAGTCAATGCTCATAATATTAGAGATTTCCTGTTTATTTTATGTAACTCATGTTATCCTCAGTTTTATAATTGACTCATCTATTTATAATCAATCAGTTTCTTAGTTGTGATTCAGTCAATACTGATTTTGAATTCTTTTGTTATTGAATTTTCCTTTTTTTTTTTTTTTTTTTTTTTTTTTTTTTTTTTTTTTTTTTTTTTTATCATTATTGTTATTTTTCTTGTTAGTACCATATTATATATTGTATATTATTATATTATTAATAGAACATCATAATGTTCTAATCTTTTTCTTTTGTTAAACTTGTTATCACTTAGTTTCACGTTTTTTCAATCGTATACTGCATTTAATTTTTTAATTGAACTTAAGTCCATAATAATACGATAAATAAATAATCTCATACCATAAAGGATGCGGATTTTTTGACCGATAATATATTATTTGAGAATATTTTTGAAATTCCCAGTATTTTTTCCAAACAATTTGTATACTTTGTTTTTATTGAAAACACTATTTAGTTAGGCGAGTGCTCTAATTTTTCCACGCAGTACTTGCCAAAAAATATGCGAAATATCTACTAAGTGGTATTTTATAAAAAAAAAATGTATTGAAATATTCAACTTTCACACTCCAGTTTATTTTTCTCGAAAAACACGTCGGTAAATAGGAAAGCTCCAAATTGTTGGTATCGAACATTTATATATTGAAAGATGAGGATTTTTCACCCGGTTATACTTAATTTGGAAAAAAATTGTTTACATTTTCGGTATTCTTTCAAAAAATAAAAAAAAATAACAAAATATTGATGATACATCGGTTTTATTTTTATAGATTTTTGCAGGGTTTCCTTGGTTACGACACAAAAAAACACGACTAATACATAATCGGGTTTTTTTTCGTTTGCAATTGATTTATCGTTACATACACTATGTACACTAAATTACCCTGTACATTCTACCTTTCCAGCTACTTGCCTACAGGCTACAACAGTGACTTACCAAGAGCAGTATTGACTTTTTTTTCTTAGATTTTAATGATTATACTATTGTGTCTATACACAACTGATCCCCGTGGATTTTTCCGCACGACTATAATTTAACTCAAAACTCCCTCCCTTATTTGTATTCTAAATCAGTGGTTTTTAACCTGGGGTTCATGACCCTAAAAAAGTTCGTGAGGTATAGTTAGAGGCAGTGTCACTAAAAAGTTCGTAATATGTTTGGGTAAACAAATATAACACGTTTAGGTATCTCACAGATATATATAAAAATTTAAAATACCAGATAGCCCACGTAAAAATGTATGTATTGCACTATAGGTACCTACTTTAGTATTATCTCAGTTATTGTAATTTATGATTTATTAACTTTTAAAAACAATAAACTCACTTTATAAGATTAGCTTTTTTGGGTACCTCACAGACGTATAAAAATATTACACAGCTGACTTGGAATTTTATGGTATATATTAACTACCTAGATAAAGATATTGCAAAATATTTATCGCTAATTGGTCCGAGATCAATGGTAAAAATATCAAATAATCATATCAAAATGAATAAAAGATAAACACCATGCATCAAAATAGCTGATTTTAAAAATACAATAAGTAATATTAAATATTACTAAAATATGTTTGGAAGGTTCCACGAGTCAATATCTTCGTAGTGTTTCTTAGGTGACGTTAATAGGCTGTAAACAGGTTTAAAATGAATAAAAAAAAAAATTATATTTAAATATTAACGTGTCATTTCTGTATATTATGTGTCTAATCGTTTGATTACTTTGTACCCAAACGTGTTATTTTTCTACAGATGTAGATGGTTACATCTAAACAGTGTATTCATTTATATCCAAACGTGTTGCATTTAAGGTTTGGGTCTCCAACGTGCTACGTTCGTTAAAACTATGAAAAATGGTTTTTCAGTTTTTCTCATAGTGCCATAACCGTATGATAAAATGTTTGAATTGTACAAAACATTTTAAGAACGAAAATTTGGGGAGGGGTCGAGTTTCGTAAAATTTTGAAAACCACTGGCTTTAATAACCTAATAACCTAACCTAACCAATAATTTCACGTGCTGCGGACGACTTTTGTGCGATGCACTCCGTACAACAAACGCGCGCTGGGAATTCCTTAAGACCGACAATATGTTCGCAGGCATCCGCCTGCGAAATGTTTGGACCATACACTAATGTCGTGTGTTTCGCCGTTTTCGCTTGTGTTTAATTATATTATTAAAATCTACTGCGCGGGTTACGTCATATGCGTGGGGCGGATTCGGGAATTCTTGACGGCGAGAGGGCGGGCGCAGTCAGATTTACTATATTGGTACACGGAAATTTCGTATAAATGTTTAACCGTAATTATTAAAATCGAGCATATAATTATATTAGAATATGTAAATATAATTGTTTTTTCAGCGGTTATAGAAAACGGTTAGTTTTGTATTTTTTGCTTTACTTTTAAGGCTCGGGGGTTGATTGTGCACATATTTCCACGGATCCGTGTGTTTTGCCGGTGGTGACCGAAATTATAGTTTTAACGTTTTAGTTTGATTGCTGTTTTTATCCGAAATATTGTCGTTTTCTTATACAGAGTGGAACAATTTGAAAGTCATAGTGGCAGCATTGAAGAGCTGTTAAAAAGGCGATCGTGTTATTGTTTTTTCATAATTATCTGCTATTCAGTAACCGCAGATCAGTGGGCCGGTTCATAACGCGCTTTAGCCGTATTAATTTGGTTTTTTGTGTTACGGAAATAGCTCATTTTCATATAAGCAGAATCGCCGGTATTGGGCATCTGAAAACCCTCGTGATTTATATGAACTACCCTTAAACAGCCCAAAGATTACAGTGTGATGTGTCTTATAAACGCATGGTGTAATTGGGCCTTACCCAATACCGGTAGTTCTGCTTGTTAACACATTGATATGAAAATAAGTAATTTTTATAATACGCGTTTACGGCCAAGCGCGTTATAAACCGACCGACTGATCCATGTTTACTAAACGGCAAGTACCCGTGAACATAACAATAACACTATCGTCTTTCTACCAGTTCCTTAGTGCTGCCACTGTAACTTTCAAATTTGTCCGTTTCTCGGGCCTTGCTCGTTTCTCTAATTACTTATTATATTATGACATTTCGTGATTTTTTTCTCCCGGAGTCAGACCAAACTGTTTTTAGCCAATATTTAGGATATCAATCAAAACCGTCTCGGAAATAGTGTACGGTTTTTCAAACAGCTACTATATGTTGCCATTATTACTATTGGCACGGTGGCGCGAAAACAAAAATGCGACAAATGTTAAAATATAATTTAATTGAATAAAAAACGTGAAACATTATATAAGGTTTTTAATTACTTACCGACTTCTGAAATTTTTATGTACATGAAATAAAAAATCTTACCTGAAACAAAAAAAAAAAAAAATACATTATATTATATTATGATGGCGACGTGATTCAATTTATTAAAAGTTTATTGTAATTATTTATAACGAAATATTAATTTATATATGTATTTTGTGTACAGTGTGTTTCGTCTTAAACGTCCCACTAAATATCTCAGTTCGATTACCTGAGATTGAATTGAAGTTTTCGGAAAATGATGGGGAATACTGAAGTACACACTTTGAGATAATTTTCAGTTTTTTAAACATAATATTGTATATTATAGTATTTTTTTAAATCTTTGATAAACGTTAAAAGTTCAAACTTGCCAAGAGTTCGAATTATGGAATTTTCATTTTATTTTAATTGTATTCGTTTTAATACCGATATCACAAACAATTGTGTTAAAATCGTAAACGTGAAACGTAACGGAGCACTAATGTGTACACGTATGTCAGCGGATAACGTGTCGTAATATCCAGTGATAAACCAATTGTATACACTGTTTCAGTAACCATAACATTTATAAACTTTACTTTCGACAGTAAATGTACACACTTACACATGGGAATAACCCGTTTATCACTGATCGTAATAAAATTGGAACTTCGAGTTATCCACAAAATATCCTAGTTAAACGCGATTTTTTTTTATATTGTTCAAATAGGAAATTCTATAGGGGCCGAGGAAAAAGTTCGAGATATCAATGATTTCGCGTTAATAAAGTTCGAATTAAACAAGTTAATATTATGTACAAGCTTGTATATATAAAATATTGACCCTCTAATAAGCCTATCCTGCGATATCCTCCTTAAAATCAAACACATAATGAACATTTATCAGAATCCCTTGGCCATTACCAATTAGCTCTTGCAACTACCATCAACTTCATCGTAAAAAATGAAATTTCAAAACAAGTTATTATATATTATTATGGCTTGGATGTTTAAAACGTTTTAAAAATATCAAAAATGCATTTATGACTTAACAAATCTAAAAAAATGCTCTGAAATAAATTAAACGGACAAATAGGGTCCGACAATCGGCCACATGCATTACCGATATATTATTATCGCTCGATACGAAAATACTCCGATAAAATTTGCCTTATCCAACTAAAAACCAGATTACCTGATGTTATGTTGTTCAAGATAAAAGTGATTTATATTACATACTACTATGTTTATACTTCCAATGAAGTCAATTTGTTTAGTCATAACTCAAAATATTAGAAATACGTCAAAAACGTCCTAAAATGAATTAAAATGTGTTTAAAACGTCAAAAATGTTTTACAGTTACAACTTGAGAGTACTTGAAATACATTTGTAGCTTGGAAAGCATCGTGTAAGACATTCGAAAAAAAAAGATACAAATGTATTGAAATCCGAGTCCAATATATTATAGCGACACGAATATTTTACCTTTAGCGTATCCATTGTTGCAAATTTGTATAAAACCATTAGTTTAAAGTCAATCATCTGTAACATAACTCGAGTCTCATTGGCTATTGTTGTCGTAGGTTTTATTATTTAATTATAATGAAACCGTATAATAATCTAATTAAGTGTAACATCTTAAAAATTCTCGAGTTATTATTATTATTTTCATTTTTTTCTAGGTTTAATAATATCAAAATAATTATAATAAATTGCCGTTCGGTTTAAAAGCAGTATAATCATAATAGTATTATTAATGTTGATGAAGTTTCAATAAACACTCCGCACTTTTTGACACTTTTCACAGTTTCTAAGGGCAATTAATTACAAGCGGCTCGTATTTTTTGGAAATAAACTTTTTAAACAAAAGTTGTTCTATTTTTTGACGTGGCGAAAAAAAATTACAATCAGAACCTCGAAATAAGCTAAAAAGTTAAAAGTTGTAACAGAAAATAAAATGGTGAACAGTGAAAACTGCTAAAAAGATTCCGGGCACAAACGAGAAAACGGCATTGCGTACGTTTTCGACAAATATAAAAGTTTTATGATTTATTTAGGTGTTATATTATATTCGCATTTGATTATACCCGGGCGCTATTTATCATACGGCGGCTGGCGTCGCTTCGGTAATAATCTATTAGCGATCGATATAAAGGCTCTCTCCGACTCGTTACAATATTATTATTATTATTATTACTATTTTTACCATTAAACATGCGACAATAACGACTTTTGCGAGAAAACTCAAACCGATTACTAGGGTATATTCTTGTTCCCTTCGGAAATAGTGGACGATCGATGACTCCTCGCCACAAAATGAATGAAAAGCCACAGTATAAGCGGTGATAAATCAATTAAATACACCGCATACAATGCTTGTTTTTCAATGGGTTGCTTAACGGGGACTGTGATTGGTGCCACGATAGCTCCAGCGTGGCCGAATTTCGTCGCAAAACTGAGAACATGTCCTGTTTTATTTGCTTGATTCATCGCTAGACTGAACGCCAACCGATCAGAGAATAGCATAATGCCAGGTGGCCATTGTAGTAATTTTGTACATCAGAGAACCAGTTCGGTATCAATCAACGTGTGATGCCGACACAAATATAAACGAAGATTTAGTTTGCCTAATTAATAATTAATATTTATTCTAGGTTGTTAACTGCCAAACAATTGACGTCGTCCTGCGAGAGCCAACAGAGCTGCTAAAGTCCCCTCAAAGCGTCCCTTTTTGAGGAAAAAACCATGTGATAGAAGAGCTGTCACGCCATTATAATCGATCATTACTGAGGCACCTTTTATACCATGATTATCTAAGTTTACAACCACGCGGTTTTTATTATCATATTATGTACCTTGAATGTTAATAAAAATGGAGAAATAATACATTGTGCAATTGTAGTACTTTATTATTATCTAACGGAGTGATATCAACATTAAATAATTTCAAGACAATATTATCACCATAATTTGTTTCTTTTTCGTAATAGGAGAAATAGAAATTCGCGTACGCATTCCTATTAAATAGGAACTCTTTCCTATACTTGAAAAGGAACGCGTTCCTTTCCGACATTATGTCATATCATACATATTATTTGACTTATAGAATATGTCTTTTAACCATTGTTACCGCGGTGACCAAGACCGTAATTGTTAATAATATTTCACTGACACGTACAACAGTTATTACAACACAAAAATGGATGATTAGGGCCACAAGCTTATGATTTAACGGTGGGTTGAAATTTCACTTATTATCACTAGTTCGAGAATTTGTTTCACATTATAATATATTTTGGACAACGAGCCATCATGATATCTATCACTATTCCTGGTAAGTGGTCCAGCAGAAAAACAAGCTTCATATGATCAACTCTGTTCAGGATAAAATGGAATCACTCGGACGACGAAACCACTTCAGGTTCGAGCATTCCTATAACACATCGCAATAGACTACACCGCCACTGACCGCGCTATTTCCTTTAGTAAGCACTGCGGTGAAAGCGATAACGACAAAAATCGATGACTAATCGATAAACTCATGACTAATCGTAGGACACGTAGCCGACAAGGGATTCGTACTCGATCGGCGGCTCAGTGTGCAGGTACGAAATCGATTCAATCTTATCCTGAATCGAGTATAGTACATCCCATATTAGTGTAATCTGAAGATTCCGAATGATGAATAGTAGCGGAGCGTTTCCATCGGAGTAATAATTATTTATGATATAATGTGGAAAACACGGTGATAAAAATATAGGACTTGTAATAATTTTAATGTTTATATCGCAATCTTAGAAGATATGATTCGACTAACGACTAATTTACAGTCCTTATCGGTTGTCCGCTCTCTGAGACAACCTTAGTTCGAATTGAAATCGCTGCAGGTACTTACTACCCCAAAATTTCGGGTTGTGACTCGATAGCCGATAGGTAATACAGTAAAATATAAATCGCACAATTATTGATTACCGGAGTACAAACGGGTACAACCATCACAACGTTATACGCGCATAACTCAAATAATAAAATAATAAACACAAACACACCAATTGCAAGTTTTAATAATATACAATTACATCGAATAAATAAAACGCGCAGCGCTCGTAGTAAGTGATATTCGAACTAAATCCGCCTCAATAAGCGGAAATCGTTGGGGGGGGGGGAAGAGGTACGCGAGTAGTCAGGTCTCGTTACATCTTCCAATACCGCCGCGGTTCCTTTACAACAATATACTCTAGGCGGATTTTGTCGTTTTTCTCGGCCGGTCACGAATAATAATAATATTATTATATTACAACGCCATCTTAATCCGATGACACTTTTCACCGCCTCCCGCGCCACTACCCCCCCCCACCCCCAGGCCCACCGCTCACAACTGTGACTATCGCGTCGAATTGTTTGCCTTTCCGCCGCGTCGCCACCGGAATCGCTCGCTCGCTGTCAAAACAAACCGTTTCGTGTTTAGCATATTATTATGATTATGATTATTATCGTCGTAATATTATAGTCGTACGGCGGAGTCGGCTCCGGTTGGCCTACGGATTTCTCGTCGTCGGCGACGGCGGCGTGTCAATCAACAAAACACTCGACGCGGTGTAGATGATAATAATAACAACGATAATATTATTATGATATACGCGTAACACAATGAGCACCACTGTTGACGCTTCGCCGCCGTGGGAAATCCCGTACCGTATATAATATTGTTACGCGGGTAGGTACCGTGCGCAAATAATGTAATTTAATATACACATATATATTATTATTATTATAAATTATAATACGATTGTGTGCATACGGCGAGACGGTAATCCGTATTATTGTAGCAATATTGTTATATATATACGCGGATCGCCGCGCGGCGGCCCCGGCGCGGAGAAACGCGGCGCGCGCGCGAACCGCACTACACTAGTGCTGCCGCGGTGCACTCGACACCGGCGCGAAATGTACGCGAGCGTTTGGGACCGCCGCCGCGGGTCGTTTCCGGGTTTTTTTTTTTTTTAGGATTGGCGAACGCGCGGACGGACGGCGTCCGTCCTATCCGTACCTATCCGCCCGGACGACGTTGGGATTTGTTTCGGCAATAGCAATATTGTTATTACGAGATAGTCAGGTGCACACGTTTATTATACTATTATAATGTCCGATAACACAATATTGTTATACCCGTTTCTGCCGTAATACCGCGGCGTAATATCAATAACGCAACGTGCGTATTATATTATATCATTCCCCCCGGACGGATTATGCGCGGGGCGCCGTCGTCGTCCGGCGGCGGCGCCGCCGTTGCCGAACGTCCGAGGGAAAATCGTTACAATCGATTATTGTTTTATTAGAGTCGGCCGAGCATTAAGCGCCCGGGTCGCACAACCGGTGTCGGCGTGACGACGGGGTTTCCAACACGCCTACGGGCTCTGGGGTTAAAATCGCACGCGGACGGGTCAGGGACGTTGGTCAGGAGAACGTCAACAATCGCGTAGACATTCGGTAGGCATTAATGTAATCAATATCAATATCATCGTTGACAATATCAGTCAGCGAACCTGTTCGACTTTGGACGACTATCCGTGTTATTGGACAAACCAATTTGCGGTCAACTGTTGATCGCTGAATCTAATCGACCTGTATCACCAGTATCGAATTTTTGACCAGTCCGTCGGCACTAATAAAAACTGGAAATTAATTTTTGTCGCACCACTAGGCGCACGATCAGGCACGTGACCGGGAAACACGACGCGATTTTTTTTTTTTTGGTAAGGGTCCAAACATAAAATCGATCACCGACTACCAATAATCTGGTTTTTTATTAAGAGGATTAAATTTCGGGGGGGAGGGAGTTCAAGACACCTTTGGACCCCCCCCCCCTTCTGGCTACACGGTCGAGCATGATAATTATAAAAAGTTCGAAAACTTTGACTAGGGCGTATTTATAAACTTGAGACCATAGTTTATCGAATATAGGTACTTGTAATAGGGAACCTGCTCGTTTGTTTTTCCTTGTTAATTGACTTCAAGATATTCATCCAAGTGGAAAAATAAAAATATCATAAGGTATTTTATGTGACGGCCGAAGTGAATGCTCAAACATATGCTGTATGAATCATTGTTCATAAATGTTTACCGCGCCACTGGAGACGATTCTTTTGTGCACACAGATTTTCATGTTACCACAACTCGTTTGTGCACATTGATCGTTTTACGATTTTTGCAGTGGAGGTGAACTGATGGTTAAAACTGCTGGCTTCGTTTGTTGAATCTCGAATGACCGTTCGTCCTCCCTATAGAGTGGGGGGGAAGAATAGCCGCTTACCTAACCTAAATCCAAATCTGATACGATTTAATGAGGATAATGTCCTAAATGTAAACATAACCCTCTTTACGTGAAAAAAGCGTCGAAACGCTACCACGGATACACGAAGAACGTATAATATGTGAAAAACAAAAATACAAAAATATGTTCGCAAAATGCAGGATTCGAATCCGACATACTAACTATTTGGGTTTCGTGTATATTGAATATACATAAATCTTCTTCAAAAACTTTAATTTTATATGTGAGTTGTCGAGTTGCAGGTGAAACATAATATTTAAACGAGTTACCGGATATTTTAAAATCCTGTTGAACATTAATTTTCTTGAGTCAAGTGTAGTTCGCAAATTCAAAACTCATAAATTATTTTCGAGCGTTTAAAATTGCCTGAATACTCGTCGAATATTATAAGTCATTACGGTAACTACTGACAATAAATATACGTTTTGTTTTCATAATACAAAAAAACAGTATAAATTTATTTTTATAAATTCAAATCGACATGATATTATTATTGGAGATATTTGGTTTTGAATATATATTATACGTATTGTTCTTACATTTATTAGTTTTAAATAAAACAGTTGAGTAATTGTATTTGTAATAATACGAAAAAAAAAAAAATGTAAAATCGAGTATTTGAAATTGATTCGAGAATTTTTGCAAAGTCAAGTGCTCGTCCGACTATATTTAACTATTTTATGTTGCAGTATGAAATATATTGGCACGAAACGTCTTCAAAATAAAGAATCGTCCGGCCGATATACAATAAGTATAGTACCTGTTTCACATAATTTTATCAAATATTCATTAAATACTAATATGAATTGTGTTCAAATACTCGTTTATTTAAAATACCGCCAGAATATTTAAAAAAAAAAAAAAAAAAAACACATACTGCTAATACTACATTATAGTTTAAGTCTTCAAATCCTTTGCAAAATTGTCCGTAGCATCTTAAAAAAGAAAATTTACATTTATAAAAATTGTTCCGTTCGCTAACCGACCGATTAAATTTCAAACGCAAACTTCACATGCAATACTACTCTCGCGTTTCACTGCAGCTAGAAGCCACTGCAGCTTTGCAGTATTTCAAACATAACGAAAACTTTTGCGACCGCATTGCCGCATTTCCCAACCTTATCAACTCGAATCGTTTTATTTGCAGTTTTATGATAATAATAATTGTTATCATAATAATAATGTTATTACGGTAATGCGTATATTTATTGTTGTTGTTGTGAAACTTTTGCGCGCTGCGAGAGTGTAATATTATTAAACTGGGTATCCACTGGGTTGCAGAAAATATAGCGTATTCATGCAAAACAATATAATGTCGATATTTAAAGAGCGTAGATTGCTGAATTACATAAAAACAAAAAAAATATTCCTAACACCTGAAAAAACAGGGCGTGAAAACGATCGCTATAATTGATTGTTGTATCGATTGAAATATTAAAGATATTTTACAGCGAGTTATATATTGGTTTCATAATGACACATGATTTTGTTTGTTTTTTTTTTGTTTCTGATAGCAATTTTTCTACCAAAAATCGTGCTTCATTAGACCTGTATTATTGTTTTTCGGATTTAGTTGATTCTTTGGAGAGTTTTTTTTTGAATGTCCAAAAAGTAATTGTGAAAATGATTTAGAAAAACTGAGAAAAAAATGTTTAGGAAAAGCGGACGAATATTTACATTTAACGTCACCAACCAGTCCGGCATCGCCATCGTACAGTCTCACGTCATCACTTTTTACTTCATTATCCCTATCGTAAGTTCATTTGATATTATTATTATGATATTTTACTATCAATTCGAATAGCCATAGTGGTTTTGTTGTTCAGATATTATTATCGACGAAAAAAACCGCGATTAAAAATCCGAAGGACAGGGTTGGACTGGCTCTTAAAACCGTCCCGAAATTAACAATAATATAATCCGTTTATAAAACCAACCCTATTGCCGGTTTATTGACCGGCCCGGTCCAACCATGCCTAAGGACAATAGACCATTGTGTTGAACACACCATCGGCGAAGTGATTGATGATAATTAATGTTTAAATATTAGTGTAATTATGGAACACATAGACGTTTATGGTGTCATGGTACCTCGTCATATTTTACGCAGGCGGAACCTTGTGAGATCCTGTCATCTAGACATTTTCCTGATTATTGTATTTAACCTGTATCTTACTCGGCAAATTCCTTGCTCCTGTGCATTAAAAACTCCTTATATCCTACTCGTTAGCCAGTGGGACGGCTTGTAATTATTTTAATACTCAATAGACCCAACAACGCTTTGCTATTACTAGACAAGAGTATAAATAAAATTATTAATATTAATAATAGTTTTTTTGTCGGCGATAACTAAATTATCATCGATTTCATCATATAACCTGTAAATCAACAAATATGATTTAATTAACGTTCAAATGCCGATTTTTCTGTTATTTCATTGAAATTACCAAAGTCAAATATTACCGGGGTAACCCATTAATAAACAAAAATAAATAAATTAACAATTGGACATTCGTACTAAACGTAGGGTAAATAAATAAATAAAATTGGCCGTCTTTGTATATTAGAGTCGGCCGTCTAGTTGCTTTATACTAGAACATATTAGTGTTATGGTTTTAACGTAATATGTTATTTGAACATTCTTGAACGAAAAAATAAAATTCAGAAAATTATAGGTGCAGGCCGAGCACGCCTACAATTATTATAACACGAAAACCACGTAAATGAATAAATTAAACGTTTAAATGAATATTATATATTATTAATCATTTAATGGTATTGTTAAATGCTCCCGAGCAAATTAATTATTTTGTCAAACGCTAATTGTTTTCTCGAAAAGCTTGAATACTTAAATACCGGAATGATTTTCGATTTAAAAACTAGTGTATAGTTATTTTACACCAAATCAACGTTTAATATGCAAAGCGATCATTTAACATTTACAACGGCGGTGCTCTTAAACGCGGAATATATTCATTGCGTTTAATATGGAATTGTTTTTAATTACCGCTCTCGGAAAATGATCATTATTATTCCGTCGAAATGATACTCGGCCCGCGTGTAAACTACAGTAAAACACTACAGATTAAAACGGAAATATATTTTTAATTGTTACGAAAAATACAATTTATAATTACCCGGTATACCTGATTGTTAGTATTTTTATTTTTTCAAAACGTTTATTTTGATCGTTATTATTGTTATTTAATTTTTAAAAAACGCGTTCAAATATCGAATAGAAATGTTAATAATACCTATTGTACGCGTAAAATATTTTTATTTTTTTTTTTTTATGGCCGATATTATTAATATTTTTCGTTTTATACTGGGACATCTGACGAATTTTTCAGCGGTTTTAAATTCGGCAAAAAACAATGGTAATGTAACATTTTAGAGATAAATATTTTTAAAAACGAACAACGTTAATACTTTCCGAGATAATGCAATTGTCATATCTTTGTGGAACGCTCTACATACATCTTCGCTGTAGATAACCGTGATCTCGACTAACATGGATCTCCTAACATCGTAATATATATTATACAAAAACACAATACAGGGTGTATTAGTTTTCAAATTCGATTTGTTACAATTAATGTTACTTTAATTTATTAAGCGCAGTACTAATAATTAATAATTAAAATATTTTTTTGTTAGTATAAAATTACATTGCAAAGGTAAAGACTGCACCGTAATTCGCAATTTTCTCCGCGGTATTGCGGCACGGTTGTACTGTCTGGACCGTAGAGCGCACCGTGTAAACTTATCATTATTACTATACGAAAATGCGTAAGTATTATTTCGCGAAACTAATTAAAACTTTACAGTTCTTTAAACCGTGAACGAATCCACGGGGTTGATAAAAAAATTTAAAAAAAGACCAAACGAAAAATCATTATAATTCCGGTTCTTTTTATCTGTTTCCTTTATGTGGACGTCACACATCCAATATTTTAAATGCCAACTCTATCTAGTATATTAAATTTTCGGTGATAAATTTGGCAACAACGAAAATAATCTATCTTCTTAAAAATATTCGAATTCACTTTCAAATCGATTTTGAACTTGAGCTTGAGCTATTACTACAAATATTAAATGTATAAAACCGTGAAATAAATTAAAATGTTATGTTTACGAAAACCACGATTTGCGCGAAAAACACTTTGCTCTTTTCGATAATAAAATTAATGAAATATTTTCAGAATTTCTAGCGCGGAAATTGATCTATACCGCAATATATCTGGTAGAAAAAAATACTCGTTAATGTGCACGTTTTCATTTAACGTCTTTTTCTGGTTTTGGCTAAATATTTTGAAAATTAATTGGAAAATCAAAAACTAACTTACATTCTCAGTAACAAAAAAAGTCTCTTTGCATATTTTAAATAAATTAAGATTTCTGGTAGACAACATAATGCGTAATAAAGAAAACTCAAAAATGTTAAACGTCTTATAAATGGTTTTTAAAATCACCAATAAGTTTTGTGCCTGAAAAAAAGCTAATATAAATTTTCAGTCAGAAAGTAAGTTCTCTACTAAGATTTTGATTACTTTCTTTCAGTGGCCATTTTCGGCATTTAAAAAATATATTAGTGCCCTCAATTAAATGTAACATTTTCGCTATACATATAAAATACAGTAACACGGAATACAAAGAGAAGAATTTCCAATTGTTGATTATTTAATGTACGGTGAACTTCATTCAATAACTTGAGTGTGAATTAAATAAATTCCGATTGATTTGCATCAGTTAAAAATATAAATGTTGCATAGAAAAAATATGGTTTTTTTTTTTTGACAAATTAGTATGTATGTATACTACTATTACCATTGGAAATAATACATATTATATTTATTATTTTACATTCTATTATTTTATTTTTAAATTCTAAACGAAGCGAGTAATGTTTTCGTTGTACAATGATGTTTTTATAATTTTTCTTTTTTTTTATGTAAACTTTTTTTTTAGAGAAACTTTGATTATCAAATATGGAACTTTTTCTAAAAACAAATGTTCTCAGTGTGGTACTTTAGAAACGTTATTTTATACAATTCTCATTAATATTCGAGATAATGAAAAAAATCTGGTTCTTTAGGTTTAAATATTGAATGATTAAAAATAAGGCTTTCATTGGCAACCCGTGTTATTCATTTATTGTTATTATTAAGATTTTATTATTTCATGTTTTAATATTTTTCAAACAATCATTGTTGTCTTGGAAATGTACATTGTTATAATCATTTTACCATAGTATGATATTTATATATTAGCAATGGTTTATCGTTAATATACATTCAATTCGTCGGTGTACGATTTCTCGCGTTTTTATTATTTAATATGTCACATATTTACCTTCTTTACTATACGCCAGGTGTAGTATTATAGTCGTGTATATTAGGTATAATAATATTTTAATGACAACTGATATATTTTACTCTAGGTAATTTGAGGGGAATCGGTATAAAAAAGGTATTTATTTAAGCAACCGGTACATGCCTTCTACTATTATTCTTAACTGAATTACAACGAAAAAACCAAATCGAATGTAATGAAATCGTTATTTTCACAAATATGTACGTTTTTTTTTTTTTTAATATTATAATGCTGCACACTATTACAGAGTTTCTCGCCACCGGCACCCGTTGCTTTCTATCGTGAATAGTAGTCGATGATTGTATATTGTATATTGATAAATACGTATAATGTTATCTCAGTAAAAGTACCGTCCTTAACGCACGCAAAGTTAAAAACAAAAGTATGTGACAAATCCTGAAAACGAACTTGCCACACGTACTTTTAAGTAATTACATTAAGGACGAACTTTGAAATACCAGTACGTGCATAGTTATTATAGTTTATAAGTATATTCGAATAGCATCATTGGCGTACTTTTGTCGGAAAAAACTTATTACATAAATCCCTAGGCCCGTATTGTAATAGCTGTCTCGGCGTTTCAGTGAATGTAACGCGAGCCGGAAACAGTGAATTCGTAATCGATTCTTCGCTGAAAAAAAGTGCGCAGGGGCAGGAGAACACGAATACCTACGAATAATAATTGAAAACATTTTATTATTTTCCCCGAATGTAAAATATACTTTATTCACGTTTTTTTTTATCGTCGACGAGCACGAATATTCGATCACTTTGACGTCTACACGGTTCGGGGACGAGCGTGGAGTAACACAGGCGGGGGGCGGGTGATGGGCGATGGGGAAAATATAACATTAAACCGATGAAAAACACGGCCGAATGACGGGTTGATTTCGCCGCGACCGTGTACACTCGCTGTAGTGTTGTACCTACCTACCTATATAGTATGTACATATATAAAATATAATCGGGAGTTTTTAATTATTTTTAGTTTTTTTTTTATCGAAATCGAATTTCAAAAATGTATCAGTACACCGTGGTTCGGGTAAAATGCGAACACCGAATCGCGACCGCCGAAGTAATATATCGCGCAATTTACATAATATTTCAAAACGTGAATTCCGATGGTATTTAATGAATTACGGACCCCGCTCGTATAAAATATTATTATTATATAAATGCCGCACCGGTTGTAAATATGTAATACAAATGTTTACATACATGTACGCGTCGCATATTCGTACTATTTATACAGGTTATACACGGCTCTTATGTGGAGCGTAATATTTTACATTTTACAATTTTAAAACGTATTGGGAAATTAAATTATTTAAATTGGGTGCATGGACATTATTTAGTCGCACAAAAGCCCCTATACACACGATACCGTTCGGTCTGTCCGACCGAACAATACTATCGGGTCGGACATCACTTCTATATCGGATCGTTTACACCGTAAAAACTCGCAGAACCGAACAGACTTGTTGGCTCCCTCCAGTGGCGGCACGTACTGGTTTTATTTTATGAGGCAAACATAGATGTTAGAGATTGCCAATCACCACCACCACCACCTAAGTGTTATTAGACCGAGTCGTGGGGACGAAGCTCCCACGCCCCCCCCCCCTCCCATATTCACAAATTTACCATTCTACAAATATATGCTTTAAGTCATTGCGATTTTATATTTTACGAGTATTAAAAATTAATACAATTGGACACTTTATATATTTTAATAATACATTGTACATTTTTTTTTTTTTAATTTTGCTATCCGTCAATACAAGAGAACACTGAACTAACGACTAAAATGCCGAGCCATGTAAAACATATGACATTTAATCGACAGTGGTTTTTAGTCTGTGGAATTTTTTTTTAAAATTAATTTATACAATTAACGAATCATCAATTTTATTTAATCTTAAACCCGTTAAAACTGAATAATCAATGCATGAAAGTTAAATTTAATCGGTAAAATATAATATATTAACTTAATATAAATATATATTAAGATTATATTAATAACAATAAAATATTAAGTAAAAAGTATCAGTTGGCAATTAGGCATATTTTCAGGCCATCGCCTCATGAAATACTCCATCGCGCCGCCATTGTCGTAATACCACAGTCTGGCACTCGTGCGAAAATTAGCCCGTAAAAACGATCGCAATCGCGGTAGGCACGGGAACAGATACGTCATACGCTGTCGTAGTTTAACGATTATTTTTAACCGGATCGCAACAAAATCGAAATAACGGAAACCGTCGCCGGGTTAATTTTCCAATTTTTTTTCCCATTTAGTATGAAAACGAAATGGAAAATGAAATGACGATCTCTTCAATGCGTACTCCGGTGGTGTTGTATTAGCGATATAATATGAGATCGCTAATACATTTATTCGCGTTTTTGCGTCGCTCTATTTTTCCACGATCCTTTTTTTTTTTTTTTTTTTATTTTTCACATCGCACAGGAAACGAGAGTGTATCCGCGTATGCCCGATAAGGGACGAGATAACTCTTGCGCGAGACGGCGCAGTCGGTTTATTTATGACGGCCGAAACGTTCGGACGTTATCGCCGACGTGTCGACGAGTATAATAACACGCGGGTTGATAAGTACAAAACGTACCGTCGCGTGCGTTATTGCGTCGCGATAAGATCCTATAGTAGCCGTAGAACGTCGCCGCCGTCGCGACCGAAAATCCATCATCGCCGCGAGAGTACGCGCGCGCATAGGAGAGGAACGCGACAATCTTCGGATATTGTGTACGGCGACGCTCGCCGTACATAATATTACGCGATAATAACGATTTCGTAACAATGCGGTGTTATTCTGTCGTCCGGCCGGCAGCGCGACATTATCACCATATTCGGGTGTTCGTCGTGCTATTCCGACCGCGTCCGTATTACTCGGCACGAACCGCCGCCGAGACCGCACAATTGTGTTACGCGGCAATATCGTTGAATGTTTTCCAAAGCTTCGCGTGTACTGCGATTGGGGTTCGCGCCTGTTATTAGCAGCCGCCGAACAGAAATATGTTGCGCGGTGATTGAAACCCGCGCGGCGCGGCATAATACGCCGCGCACTAACACCGCGGACGTGATTCGCACGGTTTTCTCGCGGTCCGATACGGGAGAGCGTGCACGCGAACGCGACACGTCCCCGAGCATTATTGAGCAGCACACGTTACTTTACGGTTCCGTTCGCGACTGTCCGTCCGACCGACCGCGCGCGTTCGAAAAAAACACACACATGTAAAACGAACATTTTCTACCCGGCATTATTAATAACTGAATAGAAAACAATAATCGATTTCATAAAAACGTTTTCGTTAATAATCGCCGGTGCATGGAAAAAAAAAAAAAAAATCGTCCCGAATCGCCCCGTTTTACCGACCGATTCGATCGTTCGTGAAAAACAAACACACATAGGTGTGCGTCGGACGTGAGAAAACAGGTGGACGACTTATATCGGACTCGATACGAAATCGGTATTTTACCTGTCTATATTAAATATGTACGTCCGTCCGTCCGTCCGCCCTTAGACATTTCGGATTAACTGCATAACGCGTTCGGCCGGTTATTTTTAATCGACAGTAACCGTACACCCGGTATGGCGGTATTGTTCTCTCCGGAGAGGTCGGAAGTTCGGCTTTAACCGCGGAAATCGCCGTAGGCCATGCTATTATAGTCGCATCCGGTTACGTTATTATATTAATAAATATGTATTTGGCGCAGGGGGAATTAATACGTATCTGTACACGTTGGTATATTATTGTTGTGTGTTTGTGCGGCCCAGAGTTTGAGGTCGCTCGGTGTGTATAATATAGACGTAGTAAAGTTGCCGAATACGCGGAAAACAATGTAACTGTAGGTAGGTAAGTAAAATTATTTCGCCACACACACAACCCTCCGACAACACATAGTCTAAAAACTTTATCCGATTTACACGACAATGCTCCACGGTGTTCCGTGTACGGGTACGACGGTTTATTATAATAATGTACCCACCCGTTTATAATGATTTCGGTGGGCCGCGTAAAAATACACGCCGGCAGGTATTGAATCGGATCCGCTGAACACGCGTTGTTATGAAAGTAACGTTTTTTTCCGCGTTAATCTACTATTGTAGATCTTGACGCGCACCTTGCGTTCGATTCCGGTAATTCGGTAGATCGTTTCCTGATGATAATTCGGTCCGAACCGTTATCGTAGTTTAAACGGTAATTTTTCTCGACGGATTTTGATAACGTGTTCCGGAAAATATCTTAATGGGAAATTTATAATGCGCCGTCATTGCGATGGACGATCTTACAAGAGACGGGTTTAAAAGATTGAGTCCGACGAATCTCACCCGTTTTCCTATTAGAGTCAACGTGTCCATCTTATCGGGGCGAATGTAGTTCGAAATTGTTTACTGAGTGCTGCGGATTATAAAAGGTACTTATTTGAAACTATGCGATTGTTAAAAACTTGCCAGCGGGTCTGTGCCACAATTTAAGACGTACTCGTAGATTACACGATTACATATATAGTAAGTTATGTTCTGCAGTGACTCAGTAAACTATAGACGTTCAAAAACAGCCGTTAAAGCAATATACAGTGCTTTCAGTGGACCGCAGCTTAAACACGCCGAATAATAAGTTCACATAACATTCTGACACAGTATTAGAAGATAAAGACTAACCGATCACTGATAAGTACACGACATGATAAATCGTAGATTACCCCCATTTTTCAAATATACGGTAACACTGTATTGTAACCTTTTTCACTGGAGCACTGGAATGTCCTTGAGTATTTTTTTGTTTTTTTTTTTTTTTTGGAAATTTGATATCCTGGTAATTTATCAATTTATCAGTTGTGTTTACAAGTGTTATTGATTTTATTTCCATAACCCCAAACAAGACAGTACAATTTGCTAGGATCATTAATGAAATATGAACAAAAAACGGCTTCAGTGACCGGACAACTGTGAACTGATAATAGTTGGATCTTCTCTCCCAAGACCGTGCTCCGTGTATATTATAAAATATTGAACCTAACCGCTATTATTTATGCTGCACGCATCTGAGACTAACAACAACCGTTTTCTAGTCGACCCAGAATAATATCACTCGTATACATGTTATTATTATTATTTGTATATTGCATTGCGAGTAGAATATTCGACCCGGTATATATTATACAGTATAAAATAAAAACTACGTCTAGTATTATGTACATTATAATAATATAATATGCTTGTGTAACTTGGACCGTGATACTAAAACGGATCAAGTATAGTAGGTTCTGTTTATAAACTTTAGAGTGTGACCGAAATAAGGAATGTATTGGTTTGAAACATTACTACGATTTATAGTTTTTTTTTTTTTTTTTTTTTTTTTTGTAAAAACTTTATAAGAACGTAATTGTACAATTTGGATTTATTTGGTGCATTGGAGAAGCCATTATACCTATGGTTTAATAAGTGGGAAAAACCGGCGATTATTTGAATATTTTTTTATTGATTTACGGGTTACCTTGGTAACAAGGAAAAATAATACGACTAATAATAATTTGTTCAGTATCACATTTCCTAAGCAATAGTTTATCACTGCATACGGTATACATTTAATTATATCTAGTATATAAATCAATAAATTCTTATACCCAACTTTCTAAATAATAGCACACCCATCAGCAGTATCAGTCTTTTTATTAATATTATTATTATTTATCAATTTCTAAAAAGAATAAAAACTACACATTTTTGTCATTGAATTTTTATTAGGTGTTTTCAAAAATCCCCCAAACCGAAAATATCTATCTGCTGCGAAAATTTGTTTGCGGTGAGTCGGGACTTTTGGGACATATTATAATATATATATGTATAACATATTGCCTGTAAATTATATTTTCAGATTATAATTTATAAGGACAACAACGCAACAATAATGAATAATAATAATAATAACAACAACAATACAAATTCATCAACTAGAACGCATAATTCTAGTTAAACTCTTATGTTTTGGTTTATATTGAACTAAATAAATAAAATCAAAATTGTTGTTTAACGTTATTCGATTTCATTAAACCGAACGCGAGTATATTTAATTCAAACATTTGAAATTGCATTTAGAACGTTCTAAGAATATATTAATGGAATTTTATTGTATTCGTTTTATTTGATTTTAAAATATTATCGATTGCATTGGGGAAAAAATAGTTGAAAACTAAAAATTGGACACGAAACACGGTGGGGGAAAATTAATTTTATATTGTTAATAATAATAATAATATATAGCGATGTGTCCTTTCGATATTATAACAACACTATAGTCGTCAGTCGGTTACACATGACGGGTTGAAACGTTTAAATTGGCAAGTGCTAAATCCAATTACTACAAATCTTTTTGGCAAACATTTTTTATGCACGGTTACACGAATTTTTATGAAACCAAAATGTTTTAAACGATGTTTTATTTCGTTGTTACCACAGAAGCAATCATTATTACGTGCAAAAACCGCGCAACGACTAATAATTTTAGATCGACAAAAAGATTTATATATAATACTACACGATCGACCGCCAATATTAACATTGAGTATACGTCAACAGCACTCATCTGATAAGGGTTCATAACAAACGCAACTATGTTATTTTATGTCCATTTACAATTATTTAGGAAACTGGGTGCAATAATAAAGAATATAATAACAAAGTTTCACTAATTAAAGCTATTTAAAAAATGCAAAAAGTAGCATGGCCGTAAAATGACTTCGTTTGGCGATTTTCTGTTAAGAACTTTCGTACACCGTTCGAAAATATTCTACTCTTTGGTTACATATTATGTTGAACTCTAATATCAACCTGTATGCCACAATTTACGTTCCATGTATAAGAGAAAATGCGTTACAAACGGACGGATCTGTCCTTTTGTACATAAAATGTGCCGTACAATAGTTACGAAAATAAAAAGAGCTGGAGATGGGAGCGGCCACTGTTGTAGGTGAGGAGTTGGGAAGGTAGAATACATAAGGCTATTTCGTTTATAACTGTAAGCGACAATGAACCATTGCTTGACGAAAGAAGATTCCGGGCGCAGTTTGGTAATACATGATTAGAAGTGCCGTAATTTGTTTTGCGTTTTTCGTTTAAATTTGATTTCAAAACGCTTATTAAAAAAAAAAAAAGTCGTCCGATGATTTTGGAAATTTTATCACGTCTAGGTAAGTTTAATATAAGTATTATTACCAGGTTTCAAGTCTCTACGTATGTTTATAACAGAATTACAGCAAAAAAACTCTCAAAAATTAAAATTCCTTAAAAGCTCAAAAGTTTTTGTAATGATACCGTAAGAAATTAAATCAAAAAGGCAACAAAAAAGATATCTACTGATTTTTCGATTAAATCATTTTTTCTGGTAGAAAACGTCGTCCGTGTTTTTATAAAATAATGAAATCGTGAAATTATACGTTTTCCTAAGTTTTTTTCTACTTCAGTGCTTTTCTTTAAAAAAATAACGTTAAAAATCAAAAAATTACCTTTTTAAAGTACAATTTAAACAACTTGAGCTTTTAGAAAAGGTGCTACACACGTAAAAATCAAAGCAAGTTTACTGGGAACAAACATGTCCACAGACTAGAAGAAAGAATGAAAGAAAAATGAAAAAAATAAACATCCTAGTAAAACCAATAGCCCCTCGCTACGCTCGGAATCTAAAATAAAAGAGTTGTACAATTTTCTGACAGAATTACTGCGCTTCGGCATAATGTCTGTACAAAAGCATAAAATCCGATATATACCGATAAAAATTCCTCTTGTTAAAAATCAGTGCAGTAATACGGTGTATTTTCCAAAAAAGAAAAAAAAAAGAAATACCCAACGGGTTAAAATATATACGAGGACATGTTGCGCGGGTAATAATATTATACCCGCAGTGGAATACCCTCGGCGATTAATAATTAGACCCTTGTAAGTTTGTCCCCAGTAAACGATTAGGTACGGGCGTTTAACCTCTTGCATCGTTACACCATTATAATATGGGATGCCAAAAAATATGCCTTGTAAAAAAATTAAAATAAATTTTGCTACGCAATTGGGCGCAAAACGTTATTAAAATATTTTTGGCGTCCAGGGACAGTGTTTCTTTGGCGTTCTGTCATAAGAACACATTTGTATTTGTTTTGTTTACAACACACCGCAATTTCGAGCTACACAGTATACGTTTTTTGCTGCCAACGTTTATTATTTTTGCTTACTATTTGAAATCCTGTTGACAAAGTGTAAAATTTGGACGGGGTTAATATTCAAGAACAAAAAACTACTATTTCACGATGTCGTAACAGTTTAAAACTAATGCTTGAAACGTATACTCAGGGCTGACGCCCCTTCTAGGTTCTTTTCAATAAGTCTCTTTTTGGGCTTGATAATTCTTACGCCTACATAATGACGGACAACTGGTAAACTGAACTTAATAAATCGCCGGACATACTTCGCGTCATAGGTAGGCTACTATTTTAGATGGGACGTTGGAGATGTATTACGTTGACTAATTTAGTTTATATATTGAATGATAAGATAAATCATTGCAATTAAAATCAATTCTGAGTGGAGCTCGGTAAATTTGTAAAGGTATGTATTATAACTATATAGTCATGATTTTTTTCTTAATTTCAATTTCAGCTAAGGTGAATTAAAATAAAAACCATCGTCTCGATAATGAATGTTTTCTGATTTTTTTTAAAAATTTGATCAAAAAAAAAATTTCACAACGTCACGTATACGTATATTTTGTGATACAATATGAATAATTTGATGTATTTTTATAATTATTAAAAAAACCAAACCACCTAGAATTTATGGAGTTAACTGTTGAACATTTTAAAAAGAGGTTCAAGCCAAGTACTATTTGGTGGAAAATCGGTGCATTTCAATACCAAAAAAGAAGGAACAAAACACTACGTGTGATTTATCGGAAAAAATATTTAGAATTTTGAAAAATATTCTAAATAAAATATCACCAGGTAAAACATCCATTTTTTTTTAAAAGGTAAGATAGGTTTAAAAATTATCTGAGTATTTTTAATAACCAGAAATCCAATCTTATATCGAAACTAACGTAACTTCTTCACTACACTCGGAATCTAAAAGATCAAGGTTAAGGAAGGTAGGGGGGTCGGTCACTCCCCCCATGATGACTTCACTGGACGTTTATGACGTTTTTGCGATATACTCAGGCGAGGAGTAAACGATTAACTGCGGTGTGACCGACTGTAAGGAGAAACGCCGGGTCCAAAAACGACACCGTAACGTCAAACGCAGAATCGTATTTCACGATAAACATAATACTATTATATTATAACATTTCACGTTTTGTTATTAATATTACCTACGTATATCTGCATCTCTAGTGTTTCGTTCGTCTGAAAAACTCGGTTACAATATTTTGATCTGATGGAGGAAAAATGCGCAGTTGTTCGAGTAGAGAATATTATAGCCGTCTCGCCTGACGAAAAAAAAAACATAAAGTAGGTACACGAGGTTCCATTGTGTTAATAGTATAGGTACCAGGAAAACAGCGACGGGCCCCGAACGAGGGGTGTTGGGAGAGGAAAACAATATCTGTTTAATTTTCTGTGGTCCAAACCGACATTATAATACGACAAGAGTTAATAGAAAGATATAATATTTATAACTTTACACCAGTTTTACCGTTAAGGTCTGAAAAATTATACCCAATCTAAACGAATTCGAATTCAAAAGAAAAACGATATTATGCAAAACGTTCAAATGGTGTTTTTTTTTTTTTGTTAAATTTGCAGATATAAAAATTATAACATTGATTAACAAGAACATAAACCGTGGAACACTTTACCACTATACAACAATGACGAGTTAAATCCAAGTATTTGTTTTTTTGCTACTTTTGTTACAAAACCCCATACCTACAGATGTTACAAGGTTTAAATATTATAAATTAGTGTAAATGACGAAGATATAAGGAATAATATATAAATAAAATCTCTGTACGGGCATTTTTATCCTAATATTAGTATAGATCGGGAGAAGGTTCGGGGAGTTCTGAAAAAGTGATAATGATGACGTTCAACAAAATTTAATAAATTAAGTCTTTTTAACTGTTTGATAAGTGAAATGTTTAAGATTGATTAAAAACCTAGGTATTCTGGAAAAGTGAGATTAATTAATAAAACCTATGCAATTTTCTTAAGTTACAAGATAAAAATATTCTGAAAATCTCACAATTAATAATGGTTAAGAGATTTGTTTAACACGCATCAACTATGTAGTGGGTTACTTAATTATAGATATTCGAAATGGTTTTTCAAGATTTAAATAAAATTATTGAAATCAGAGGCTGGAACCTTAAAAGACCGTACCAAAAAAGACCGATTAAAGACCGAAACTTTTTAAAAATCACAAAACCGGAACCCTTAATATTTTTTTTTTTTTTAAAACCGACACCGAAAATCTATATTTTTGAAAAACCGAAACCCTTAAAATCGTAAAGGTTCCAGTTCCTGGTTGAAATATGAAACAGATTTCACGAATTGACGAATACGACGCAGACGATTATTTCTGTCAAAATCACCGTGAGATTAATTTGTTTAAACGCACAAGATGAAAATTATCTGGTGATGTTATTTTTCTAGATTTTTGAATATACTTATCTATTGGTTAGTCGAGTTTATAGTTTACTGGAAAATATGGATCTAATTTTTAAAGCGAGATAAATTAGTCGAGACGCATTTTGTTTTCTTTTTACGGAATAAATATGTTTTTGGTAGGACAGAGAGCATATAATTCAGAAAGTTTCACGAGAAACGTATTGTCTATCCGGACGATTGAACTTGAAGGGCACTTTTGATAAGTAATTTCAATGGTTAATTTCCTGAGAATCGAGGAAATACTAAAAAAAAAATAAAAAATTCAAACGAAAAAAATTAATTATTATAACCAAAAGGTAACGTTGGTAAAAGGTGAAGGTTGTACGTTGTACCGATTTAAGCAAATAGATACTAAACGTTCTACTACCCGCGTCTCCGAAGCGTATCTCACATTTTTCCGAAAACAACGATAAATTATTATATAATATAAGATAAGACATCGAAAGATCTCATTAAAAGATTACACCCGTTCGCGAAACGTTTTAAATTTATCCTCGAACTAAATATTTTATACATTTTATTTAAACTAGAATGTTTGTTTTGAATCTATAACACTATACAACGTCACGTAAAGCAAACTACCTATAATTTGTGTGCGTAAGATATTTTTTTTTTTTATCCCGATAAATACTTTAAAAGTGAAAAAAAAAATTGTAAAAAGCAGCCCCAAAAAAATGTGGTGATATCAAGATTTGCCAAGCTTTTAATTTTGCCCAGTTCCCCTCCGCCCGTTTACCTTTACTCCTTTTCTCCTCACTTTTATTTTTTACCCCTATGCCTGCAATTTCGCCACAGAACCGTCGTTAAATGCTCGAGCTTTACAACACTATTTTAACGTCACGTAAAGCGAACTATGTATCCGCGGAATATAGCAACCCCGTTGAAATAAATGCAATTTTTTCATACGCCACTTGAAAAAAAAACATCGTGTTTTACAGAAATCGTACTGAAAACGTAACGATTTGAATCACGAGCGGGTACAACGCGGTTCCAAATGTATACTATTCGAATTTGAATTTTACTTTTAGGTATACAAACCATTACGCGCAATGCGTATTATATGATGATTTGTCCTCGAACACCGTCACAATAATATAATAATCTCATGAATTAGTCATTTACCAAGAGACGCAAACACCGGTTTTTTTTTTTTTCACTTTAATCATTTTATTTTTCGTATTGTTGTTGTAGTCAAATTATAATAATAACTGTACCGGGCGCTGCAGTGATAATATATTTGCTTAGTATTATGATTATATACAGAATAATCTCAAAGAATATAATAATAATATTAATAATATTATTATAATTTGTTCTGTTTGCGAAAACAAATTTTTTTTATGATCCTCTTTTGTTTTTACTATTAAAAAAAAAAAAAAAAAAAACATTTTTCGTTGGCGAAAAATTTAATTTTGTATACGATAATCACGGAAGTCCGGCAAATTCCATGCGTATAACCTCACAGATTGGAGTTCAAACATTTTTCGGTCAGAAAAATAACACGAATATCCCTGCAATAGTACCCAAGTTTCATTTTATTCGTAAATATTATAAGTGGTTTTGTAAATTGATAAGTCACAGGTATATGCGGTTGTTATATATGATAACAGAACATGGACATGGTTGGCCGTAGAACGGAGAAATTTAATTTTAAAATATTAATACTAATTTTTCATGGCATTAAGTTCTGAAGACATTTAAATTCAAACTGTATGCATTCAAAATGTATGTAGTGGCAAACTCAGAATATATTTTATCGTTTAGTTATGGATTTTATTCAATAACCGTAGATTATGGTTAAATCAAATAAGAATAAAAAAAAAAAGTCCTTAATACGGCCTTGGGTTGTAACTCTGGGGTATTAATTTCATTATTTTTTTTTTTTTTTTAATAGGGAATGAGGGGTTGAGGTGGTGTACGGCTATACCGTGTAAGACTATCTCGTCAAATATATTTGTCTTCGACCAGCTTTGTTTTCGGTCACTTCTATCCGCAATTTCGGTTCTCGGATGCACCGGATTTACGTCCGTTTTTTTACGTAGTAGTTATTATAGTCTTCCGGTCTTAGACAAAGCGTTTTTCTGAACGTATTATTTTTCCCTTTTACGGGTCCGGTTGTTTGTTCTTTGGAGTATCCGTATTAATTCGATATTGCGAAAAAAAAAAAAAAAAAAAATACCCAGGCAGTTATATGCAATTTTTCCTACACTTACTTATAATAATATAAACGAAAGGAAAAAGATTTTACGATGATTAAACGCGATACGTATCTGTAGAGTATAGTTAAAATAATATCGTTTAGGTTATATTTTAATTAAATGATCAAAAACAAACGACATCTGAAGGGTAAAAATGACCTTTATAAGTACAAACACGTTTATACAGTTTGTTGACAAAATAACGGCTACGACGAATCGCACAAAGCGAATTGTATACAGATATATTATAGTACCGTTTACACTGTAGTTCAGCAGGCACCCTCACGTGCAATCTTTGAACTTATTTCATTTGCTAAAGAATGCGTATACGTACAGCATACATCCGCTATTTTAATCTAGTAATTGAAACCGGTATTCATTTATTACAGAGCCCGATTCCCGGAGTACAGGTAAGTTTTCCACCAGGCACCTAGTTACCGTATAACAATACAAAAAAAAAAAAAAAAACGATTCGTCGAGACCGTGTATAATACGGTCACTTTATTTAAGGTTATAAACATCTTGAAACTTTTGTAATAAAACTTGCACGGCATTTTACTATATAGTTGTGTAGAGGTTTGCGTAACCGTAATGGAATTGCACTGCATTCGTATACAATATAAGAATATACAGTGACGCGTGTAGGTCTCAATAAAACTTTATTGATATTCAGAAGACCATCGTGCAGTGGCGGCTCGCGCCTAGATTCGCAGGTGCAACCGGTACACATACCGTTTTCTCAAATTTAACTTTTAAATTTTTCTTTGGAACCTAATCGTTAAATATTAATGCGTAAAAAAATCGTGGTTCCACTTAAAAAATATTTAAAAAATAATAGTTGAAAAATATGTTTCAGTAAAGAATATACACATTATTGCTCCAAAATAAATACAGTTATACAATATGCACACACCAATCGGTGCGCGACACTGTGGCAGCACCGCACGGCAGTATAGTTGATGAGTGGAGGATAACTGGACGGGGGCATTGAGAAATACAAAACAAAAACTACTACTGCTAACCGATTTTTAAAACAAACGTTATCTGTCTTTAATTTCGAGCTATTCGTATTTCCATTTGCATTCCGATTTCCATATTCCTGTATATATATCCACAGTTTGATGATGACAAATTTAAAACTAAACTAAACATAATTTATAGCACACCTGATTTTAGAAATATATCCGAAGCTGTTTCTATACTCAGCTTTTTAAATTCTAAAAACCTTATTCATACAATCACCGAGTGTGTGGAACTATTAAATATAACAATAGGTACCTAGCTACAATGGTGGCTTGAAGTTTTTTAATTTTTTTGGCAAACACAAATCTTAGAGGTTGACAGAGTCGAAGGGACGAAGCCTCCACAAACCGCCCCTCCCCATCTTCACCAATTTACCATTCCACAAATATATGTTTTCAGTCATAGTGATTTCATATTTTATGAGTACCAAAAAATTAATGAAATTGGACACTTCATATATTTTAATAATACACACCTAATACCTTATTTTTAATTTTGATATCCGTCAATACAAGAGAACACTGGACTAATGACTAAAATGCTGAGCCATGTAAAACATATGACATTTAATCGAAAGCGGTCAGTAGTTAGTGGAATTATTTTTTTAAAATTAATTTATACAATTACAAATCATCAATTTTATTTGACCTTCCCCGTAAAAATTGTGGTTTATTGAAATATTTGCTGGTTACCCTAACACTGAATATTTAATACATGAAAATTAAAGTGAATTAGTGAAATAGCACATATTCTATTAATGTAAATATATATTTAGTTTGTATTAACAACAATAAACCTTAATATAAACAATAAAGTATTAAGTGTATAGTATCAGTTGGCAATAATTCATATTTTTAACCTGGGAGTATCACTACCCAATTGGTCATGAGGCCATCGCCTTATGAAATACACTATCACACCGTCACTGCCTAACTACATCTAATGCAGAATCTGAAAGGTATTTTTCAACATTAAAAAAAATAAAACGGTT
Organism: Cinara cedri; assembly: GCA_902439185.1. Taxonomy (NCBI): domain Eukaryota; kingdom Metazoa; phylum Arthropoda; class Insecta; order Hemiptera; family Aphididae; genus Cinara; species Cinara cedri. Next base: position 3,605,107 of record CABPRJ010000001.1, read on the forward strand.
TTTTCACAATACCGTGAACCTATACGGACAATCAAGTTTAGCGCTGTTATCAATCGAAAAAACTTCATTATGAATACTGTTGATTTTAATGATACAATTATGGCGTTTTTGGTGAATATAAAGAGAGAAGACTCGACTTTACATATAAAACAATTAAACAAAAAACTAAAATTTAAATGTAAATTCTAATTGTGTCATTATAAATGATTTACATTTTAGTACAATATATTAATTACAAACAGTACAACGATTTTAATTAATAGTAAATGCCCGTTAATTATTATTTTGTGCATCGTCTATTTTTAACTTCACGAACCACCACTAACATGGTGGAAATAAATAAAGTAATTTTTTTTTTTTTTAAAGCACTAAAGAAAACTAGTAGTATTTTTATATTTTTATACGAAATCACACAGTTTAAACCAAGTAAGAATAACTTTACGTGTCCATTGTAAAGTTTTATTGTTTTCGATTACGACTACGACAGAGTCGTAGTTAGAGGGTAAAAAATACATTTGACAAATAATTTTCTTAAAAATAAATTGTACGAGTTTCGTCATCGGATTTAGAGTTCCAGTATATATTATTATAGGGTAGATTTTTATACTGTTAAACGGATTATGAGTAATGCTGTACACGATTGGTGCGATTTGCGGTAATTTTTTTTATTTTATAATTCGAACGTACGTTTAATAGGTCAGGAAAGTTTCTTTACAAGAAGAATTCGTTCCTGTTTCTCGCTTCATTTTTAAAAAAGAAACTTGTTCCTTAAAAAAGGAAACTGTAAAACACAATGTTTTTAATATTTTTAATTTGAATATGACAATAATTAATTTACTTTTGAAATACATTAAACATAAGGCAAAGATACAAATAGTGAATTATTTTCATGAAATATTGATACAATAACTACGATTGTAAATAAAATACAAATTTGTACATGTGAGTCGACTATTGGGGTGCTGCGGTGCACAAGCACCCCAAGATTCAAACTAATATTATACATGTAGAAATAATTATTTTTAATATATGTTTTGGGTTTTTTTTTATTATTTCGGTCGTGTCGTCGCCGTTTATTGACCTCGATCGTTGATCTTGCAAAATCAGAAAACTTTATAGTAGATCCTAAAAAAAAATAAATATATCTATTATAACTGAATACAATGGCCCTGATTTCGATGAGGCAAAACTAGAGTTGATTTTGTATACATTATTTGATTATTACAAAAAAACATTCACAATATTATGTTAGTTGTTGTTAAAACAAAAATGTTCGATTTGTAATCAGTGTCAGACGCAAATGATTTTTTGAAACAAGAGTTGTATTTACAAGATTCAGTACCGGAAGTGATTAAATTAATACAAATTATGTTGATCTTACCAGTTTCATCATATACAGCTGAGCGAATTTTTTCTGCTCTTCGGCGTTTAAAAATATTCTTAAAGTCAACAATGACACAAACATTGCTAACAATTTATTAATACGACCGAAGTAAGACAAAACACGTTTGAGATTTGTCGAGAAATGAAGAAATGTACACCTATTGCACATATTTTTATTTTTAATTATTTTTAACTATAGTAAATAAATATGTAAATAAAAAATTAATATATAAAAATTAAATAAATAAATCAATCAATGTGATGCCTTGAGTATTATTTACGTTATTTATTTATTTTATTTATTTACGAGTATTAACCATTTTAATAATTTTGTTTTTACTTTATTATTTTATTAATTTTAACAATTTAAATTCTGTGTGGACAAATATGATGCTATTTCTTATTTATTCAAAAATATAATTTATTATCAGTTCTTATATTTAAAAATTAAAAAAAAACATTTTGTGTTTATTTTGCTTGTGGGTCTTCATTAAGATTTTAAGATTTGGACAGAGACTTATTCATGGTTTTGTTATCCTTAGGCATAATTAAGAAAACTTGCACTTCCGGTCATATATGTTGATGATGCGTAAAAAAAAAACAAATCATCACCTATTGGTAAGCACCCGAAAAAAAAAGTTTACTGCCTCGGGACGAACGAACCTTATTGTCCACCCCCCCCCCCTTAAATACAAAATTAAAGTCAATAAACGAGTAATACTATGTTGAATTTTTTTTATTTTGATTACAAGTTAAATTATTTTAGGATTTTGGCACCCCATGAAAATTATAAAACCCGGCTCCGTATGCATATGTATTTATCATTTACAGTCATAAACAAATTAAAGATGAAAACTTGAAACGATGTTAGGTTCCTCATAAATAGCAACTCGTTCCCATCCTGCGTTCCTTTATTTCGAAAGTAATACATTCCAGCCTTTGTCCTTATAAAATGAACGTTTTCCTTTCCAACGCTGCCATTAACAATGTGTTCGTGTACAAATAAATCACATAAAGATAGGTACACATTTCTTATGAGTTCACTCATTCAATACGTAACCGGTGAGATCCAAAAACAATATAAGAACAATTACACAACAATAATAATATCAGTAAGTGGCAATACGAGGGGTTGGAGATTAGACGGAGGAGGATACACCGTTGCTTAATCGCATTGCATACGATGCATTGGGTTGGTATTATGGTAGGGAACGAAATAAGGGACAATTGAACGGATACTGCTACGATAAGTAACACTAAAGTTTACTTCACGTAGGAGAGCCGGAGCATCGATGGTGCCGTCGAAGATTAGTTTGATTAGAAAGGAATTAAGTTCGCGGTAACTCTCTATTCGGATAATGGCTATTATTAAGGTCGGGCCTTATTTTTGCGTCGGTCCCTTAATCGCCATACACCAATATTCATACAATATAAGTCGGTAATGATACCTCAAACAATAATCGTTTTCGTAACAACTCAATTATTATCATTCCTTTGATTTGAAAAATATAAGTTTACAGATAATTTTTTTTTTTTTCGCGACCCCGTGTTCCCAAAGGATCTTTTACAATAATATCGAAAAACGCGGTAGAATATCATTAAAAGTTTAACTTTTAGGAAAAAGGTCACGGAAGATGTACTATTGTAAAAACATACAACACGTTGTAAATACACACGAATAGTGTTATTTTTAATAATTTATCAAAAGTATACAAATATTGTGTTGCAAGTTCAATGTTCCGCAAAGTTCTACCGTGAGTGTATAATATTACAAATTCACAGAAAAATATCAACTTTCATATTGCGAAACGGAAAATGTAGGTTACCAGCTATATTATATTTTATTAAAACCAAAACGTCGATATTTACCCGAGATATGCAGAATAATAATAATAATAATAATATAAGGGATTTTGAATTATAATATTATGCAAATAAGACCTCGCGAACGTTTCATAATGGTTAAAAAACCGAAATCAAGTTGACTTAAAATATTCTACGGTTTCGGGTAGGTGATTTTGAATTTCCCTAACTTAACCCTCAGATTCAATTTAAACCGGGAAGTTTAATTCCGAATACGTTTTTATGGATAGACATAAATAGACAAAGAGGCAAGTGGAAAAAAAGGCCAAGCTGATCGGGGCAAGATTAATGTTGAAAAATTTGTTTACAGGCAGAAAAAAAAGTCACATGCATCATATTATATTATTAAGCCAATACATTCCTCGGTACGCTGAGAATTTAATAATCTAGTTGGAAACACAACGATAGTTGTTTAATTTGAAAATTCTTAGTATTTTAACGAGTGTATAAAATACACAGTGCCCAAATCTACTGTACATGCATGTTTTTTGAATGTCGTGATTTCCATATTATAGTATGAAAAGCTCGCCCTTATCAATTTAAATTCATAGGAATTCGTTTCAGAAATAGTCTCTCCGCATATAGTTATTTCACTTTTATGCACGTGAATCAAAATGTAAAAAAAAAATATGAGTAGGTATACGAGCAGACAGGTATTCGTTTGATCTTTATTTCCCGTTCTCACGGGTTTTCGACTCGCAAACGCGTTGCACTTTCAAACGTGTTTTACTTTTATACGCACGTATCTATATACCAGCACACTACCAATGTAATGTAATTTTAGCCGGTTTTACCGAAATAAAACCACGCGTGGTTTCGGTCAAAAGCCAACTCGTAATAAACGTATGTATAGATATATTCAATGTAACAACTCACATTAACGTATTTCCCTTTTTTTCCGTTTGGTCGTCTACTCTACAATCACACTAAAGGATATGAAAAAAAAAAAAAAAAACAAAAAAATAATAATAATAATAATTACCTTATCTCCTGATATAATAAAATTTAATACGGTTTTGTTGAAATATCTCATCTGCTTGGATCGCTGTGATAATTGTGATCACACATGATATTCATGAATTATCACAAAAATATCGAAATTATCGTATTTTGGTATTCCGGAATTATATTTATTAATTTATTTCGATTAAAAAAAAAAGTGATAAATTATCTGATAGAACCAACAAGAAAATCTGTTTTAGGTATACAGACTAAAGTAAATACATCTTACGTTTCTATTCCTAACAATAAATGTAGGTGAACAGTAATTTGCATATTCAAATTTAGGTGTTTATAGCTTTGAATTTCTTTCTACCGATTCTTATCAACATCCCGATGGAAATAATCATCTATAGTTTTTCATTTTAAATCGGTGGGTAATAAAGATAGTTACATAGACAATAAGGTAGGTATATGAGAAATAAGTATTTATTATTTTGTAGAATTCATAATTTCTATAATAATAGTATAAATTTGATAAAAGATAATAATAATAAAGTGATAACGTCAAGAAAACATTTGATAAATTATCACAGCGATTCAAGAATTGAGCCCGTTGTGTATAATGTGTATAAGCTATCCCGTCGAAAAATCATATACAAAGAGTAGGTATTTAGTTGTACAAACACATGTATATATTTGTAATAAACAATACATGTATGCGATTTTTTTTATCTGCACACATTTACCTGCATTCTACACTAAATACTACTAAATCGCAGTGTAAACAATGATACGTAATCGGGTTTATCACAGAGAAAATTAATATACGTAATAAATATTGTACTAAAAAATGTACAATATTATTTTTTTTTTTTTAATTGGCTACACTGCTGAGAGACATACACAGGTTTTAGATCAGAAACTAAATGTTATCTCTATTTTATTCTACAAATTACATTGCATTTACATGGAACGGCTGATAACTGCGAAACGGTTTATCGCGTTGTTCAGAACATAATATGTGAGCCACAAATAATGTTTTCCTGGTTTTACTCGCGGTTTTGCAGCGCCATCTATCGGTTTGCTACCAGTTATCTGATTAGACGACTGAATTAATGATTATTAACGCTCACGACGGATATTAATCGTAAGCATTACTCTATCATATTATGATTTCTATATTAGTATGCTAAGTATATTCCTAAGTTTTTCATGGATAACATTTGAGCATACTGTCTACAGCTATGCTCTGTAGTGCCATTTTCCTTATCATTTTTCTGACAAACACAAGTCACTATTCACTTAAAAACTATAAAATGGTGTCCAATTTGGACATTGAATATCAAATAGGGCTGGTATATTATTATTATTGTTTAAACTTTGATATATTATTATCATTGTCACATATCCGAGTTTCATTCACAGCTCATAGGAGAAGAAATATTATCTACGGTTTCAGACATGTTTAATGCTATTATTTTATGTACTTTAAGCGCTTATCTTTAAATCTGTTCAACTGACATACGAATATGTTTAGGTACCTAAGTGCTTAATAACAAAATTCAAATTAACAAAATGGTCGCCAAAATCACGAATTTTCCTCTCCTTCGCCTTTATCCCGACTACTTGGGAAACAACGAATATCGGCAATAAAATACATGTACAGTCGCGTATAATTGCGTATCATGTTTTAAATCGAATGGAGAAAATAATTAATTTGCCAGAACGGCGTGTACCATCGCTAAAATTGTAATTAAAATAGTCATTATATATTAATCGCTATAAACACAAGTATTAGGTACATACAGTAAAAAAGAAACTACACGTGCGTATAATTATATTTACTCGTATTATTTATGTATTTTACGAGTACTTGAATTAATAATAATATTTCTATCGGCAAACTAAATTCATAGGTACACCATACACGGGTAGTAATTAAAAAATTATTTTTTTAAAAATTTTTTTTCATTAAAACGGGGAAAGTATTACGATTTTTATGTTTTTTTAAAAAAAAAAATTATTTAATACTATAGTATTAAAGTATAACTACTATACGGTATAAATAAAAAAAAAAAAAAAAAAAAATTATAATTCGTGTGCATATTATATTTAAGTATATGTGTGACGGTCGTTGAAAAACTGTATTTTACGACCATCCCCAGCGCCGTTCGAATATATATATATATATATATTTTTTTTTCACTAAAAAATATTAAAACGATCCAATTAATATAACAGTGTAATATAATAAGAGCCGCGCACGTTTTCCAGTAAAACACTCGGAATGTGTTGACTTAATTTCCGAATTAAACAGATGTTTCTTTCTGGAAAATTCGAGAACGATAAGAGCGCGCGTTTTTAACACAGTAATATAAAACGTACCGATATTTTTCACGTTCGTTTCGTATAACTGTGCCTATAACGTTTTTCGATTCGCCGGTGAACAACAATATTAATACGGATTCCATAAATTGACAAAGTTTTAGTTGGTATTACAATGCACGTTCGTCGTTTGTCGGTGTTGCCGTTTTTAATTTCCACACGGACCGCTACGGTTGTCGAGTTCGGTATAGGATATTTCCCAGAGATACCGCGGCGGTACATGTTTCGGAAAATCGTGCAGTATTATAGACAAACAGCGCAATTGAAAATTGTCCAACGGAAGAGAACCCGCCGGGATAGAGACGAGTGTTTGGCGGCATCGAATGCGTAGGCGTAATGTATACGAATAACAACACGATTATTTATTAATTGCCCATACGTTAATTACAATTATTGGTGTATTTTCGTCGGAAAAATTTTCCACCCTGATGTCTTTTTCCTCGGATATTTTTACCAGTTACCGTGCACAAGACGAATAATGTCTGAAACGAGTTATATTATTGCGTATAATTCACGTGTTTATACAGTGCCGTCAAATCAATATTCGGGCCGAAAAATTATCTATTTTACTTTGGACGAGTACGTAAATAATATCGTACAATTTAATAGTATTCGACGAGTAAATAAATGGTAACAATTATCCGGCTGTAGGAGAAAAATATAACACGTCGGGTCGCCATTCTGTGTCCACGATCATGACAATTTCATACTATTTTAATGTGTATTTGTAGCGGGGGGCCTCGAATTATATTCAATTTAACGATATTTTCGAACTAAACGATAGGTTTCCGCGGACACGTAGTCCCATTATGTATTTTTTTTTTTTTTTTTTTTTTTTTTAATAATATCGGATTTTTATCTGTTTAACGTTTTTAAAAATATCATGCCATAATTATTTGTCCGTTTAGGGTACACGCGCAGCTGTGCTTTTTATCGCGCTGAAAATCATCGGTGAGACGCCATATTATTAATATCTTCGTTTTAAAACCGTTTCAAGAACGCGATATCACTATTAAATATCAGGAAAAAAAAAACAGAAAACAGTCGGCTATAGTGTAGAGATAATATCGCGAGTTATTCTATATCATTTGAATATCGTGTTTCCCCCCCCCCCCCCCC